>PQWD01008892.1:0-35250 GCA_019425675.1 Leucinodes orbonalis | reverse complement strand
TTTCTTCGCTTTCAACTTCTAATGCTTTTGAAGGTGTTTGTGTGTCGTCGATAAATGATTTTCTTTTAAGTTCTCAAATGATTTTAATTAGATACTTGTTTTTACTCGTATGCATTGTTCTTTAGACTGGTATGGATAAGCATATTTTTTTTTTTAGCTGTTAATCAACTATTTCCTAATATTAGTCATATTATAATAGTATATATAATAATATATCAGTAAATATGACCTATAAGTTAAAGGCAACAAAGTCCATTATTGTTTTAAGAAGCTTACTTGAAGCTAGCCAACAATCATTAAGAAGGCGTTCAGTGGGTGGTCTAACTCAAGTGGGAGAATTCTTAAGAAAGGGGCGGGGGCAAGCAACGTAGGCGGGGGCGGGCAATTGGTCGACGTACATGAGTGACTTTAGAAACTAGATATAGTATTTATCTGATATGGAAGAAATGGTTAGAGGTTAGATATATATATAGGTATCTATAATTTAGCATTTATGTATTGAATGTTGTTAATGCCGTAAAACAGTTCTATAGATAAGTACTATGATATCACAGTGTCACTCCCCCACAGTGTAGTGAGCAAATGTAATGCTAATTTATAGTGGGGTCGTGGGTTCGAACACGATGCGTGACACTTATGTTAAGAACTTTTATGTGTTCTAACGTTTTTTATAGTTGCACCATATTTATATTTTCGCATCATTAAAAAGAAAGAAATCTAGGGAAAAAGATGTATTTTTTTTAATACAAATGAGTAGGTATTTAAAGTTTTATAAATATCTAAATACAAGAGCCATACGTGCCAAAAGCATATAAGTAGGTACCTAACTGTCATGGCGGGAGAAATAGCTTAATGTAATTGGAGTATTGAGGACCCAGACGTCCTTTTAGGACACTGTCTTTTTCAGTGGACTGAAATTTCTTTTAGTAAGAATATTTGGTACCTACGTACCTGGGAATGTACTAACCCAACCGAAACAAGTCAGAATGCCCGAACGTGATTAGCAAAGTTTCACCTATAGGTACCACGCATTGCCAGATCTGTATCGTCCCGTTAAACAGGAGTGTTATACACTTCTGTGTTTCGGGATGAGGGCACTATAGTTAGTAAAATTACCGGGTATAAGCGACCTAATCTTATCTCGGGTGACGGGCACAGAGGCATTGACGGAGAGTAATAACTGTCTATCAGTTGTTTGTCTCCTTCAATGCTGCTGTCTCATGGTCTACCGTATCACTAACATCAGGTGAGCGTCCTGACCATCCTGTACAGTTGGCTTTCAGCCCAAAATCATTTATAAAGGGGTTATCAAAGACTTAAGAGTATCTTAAGAGCGTCGGTCGCTCAATGGTGTGGACTGTCGCCTTCCTACCGGGAGGGCTGAGGTTCAAATCCCGACATGTACCAACGTGTTTACGAATTTTTGAAATTATATGTACGTTATCCGACGATTTTACGGTGAAGAAATTCGAAGGTTGTGTGTGAAGTCGGCCAACTCACACTGGGCCCGCGTGGACGACTAAGGCCTAAACACCCTATACGGGTAGGTCGTGCCCCTCGGTGGGGACGTTTAATGAGCTGATGATGATGATGATGATCAAAGACTAAGAAACTATGGCAGTAACAGTAACTTAAGTTAGTAAGAAAGTAGGCGTGTATGCGCAAGAAACGGGCGGGGCAAGACGCGGGCGGGGCCTAAGTTATGATCGATCCTGTCTTGTACTGTGGCTGGTTACTTAAACCAAAAACAAGCATGTTGTCCCAAAATCTAAGATTAATAATAAAAAATATCCCCAGACATTAACACAGCGCCATCTAGCCCCAAACTAAGATTTAGCCTGTAGGTTATATGAATACTAAACAACGGATAAACAAACTTATATACTTTTTTGTAAATGTAAACATATACATAGAAAGCACCCAGACCAATACAAACAAACATGTGCATGAGCACACAAATGTTTGTACTGCCCGGGGATCGAACCCGGAACCCTTGGTGAACCTAGACGTCCCAACCATAACACTAGGTGGGTCGGTATATATAAAGTAGGGATATACCTCCGTGGTCTAATACGTTCAGCGATAGTTTGATCGTTGCGTGATCCAAGGGTCGGGGGTTCGAATCCCGCAGAGAAAACACATAGAAGGTCACTTTGTGCAATAGTCCCAGTTTGGTTAAGGTTTACCATCCCCTAATTAACAATTTATTATTTCAGACTCCCTCGACCAGTCACAGAGGAGTCACCGATTGGAGTTTACACCATCATTTTAATTTTTTAGGTAAGTTAAAACCACTGATTATAATTATATTTCTGCCGACAACGCTGTCACCGTAGTGCTTTAAAGCTCATATAATGATCACGTATTTGCCATAGATTTATATGGAATGGAGTTAGTTATATGGTGTAACGGCTAGTGCGTTTGCATATACAAGCATAGATCGCATAGGTCAAGCCACAGACATCCGAATATACAATTAGACTGGACAAGCCGCCAAGTTTATACGCAGTCCCAGTGTCGCAATTTCTTTTCGGTTCTTACCTGTGAAGTTTATTATATTTTTTGATACACAGGATGGTATTTTGGAAAAAAAATGGTAATTTCTTCTAATATTCGTGCGTCTTGACTCGTGTCACAGAGCGTAAACTGGCAGCCAGTGTATGCTCGTTGAGCTTACATTTGTCGCACTTTGAACGCGGCTTGCCTCTCCTGTATTGGGAAATCTGTGGGTCAAGCGATCATCACATGGTCCATCTTTAGATGGGTGCCTGAAAAATATTATCTCAAGTCCCTCCGTGCTTTGGAGGGCACTTTAAGCCGGTCCTAGCCAATCTTAGGGTGGTAGTTGTTATGTGTTAACTAATCCGCATTTGGATGCGGAGTGGGTTACAGCCCAATCTTACCATAGGTATGCGGGAAGGCCTATGCCCTGTAGGACCGTTATAGGCTGATGATGATGATACATTTTGTAAAGACAAGGTAGCAATGGCGTCATAGCGGGGATGTGGTATCAGCGGTTATATCGCACGGAAGCGCCTGCGCATGCCGATAGCTAGCACTTGAAGTCGCAGCCACCAATACGCTGGCCAGACAGGGGTACTCAACCTTTTGTCGTCAGACTATAATGTAGGGAGGATGCCTATGGGCAGAGCATGGCTATGGCGAGGTTGAGCCTTACACAATTCAATTTTAATATATATATTTTAAAACCCAACTCTCATATTTCAGTAGTTAGGCAATTCAAATTCTATTAATAGGTAATTCATTTCCTGTCTTAATTTTTATGGTACATACCTAGCTATGATTAGATGGAAGTAAATTCTAGCCGACCAAGTTAACTTCTTCAACTGGATTGAAACAACTGCCACACGGGTTCAGATTTGTTATTTAGGTACACATGTCACGAAAGAGACACAAAAAAGTCTAAGGCGTAATAGGTATATATATAACAATAGTTGGTGATTACAAATAAAATTGATTGTATTACAAGATCAAAAGGTTGTCCACATCTGAGTTGTCTTATCACAAAGTTCTCATGCGTCGCTACGATTGTCAACAATAACCATTCTCGTGCTTGGAAACTGATAACACTTTAAATAAATAAGTGTATTTCAATAATAATTAAATAACAGGCTTTTTATAATATTGGCTTTTGACTGACATAATTATAATTTTTTTTTCCGATTTATACTGATAAAAACTAAGACCTTGAAATGTTTTTGAAATATCTTTTCTACGAGTTTTCTACGGCATGATTCATGATGATCGATGATACCTAAGGAATTGGGTTATCAAATAACGCACTTTTATTACCTTTTATTGTTTTAAATAAAGGATTATGGATATCATAACGTCAGATTGAGTTTTAAAAGTAGCGACACAGAATCTTTATGCTACATATGTAATTAATAAATTATTAAAAAATTAAAAAAAAACAATAAATTAATTATTAATAAATTATTATAATAAATTATTTCTTTCTTTCTTTAATTATTAAATATTTTGAATACGATAGATTTTCCTTTTTTTTAATAATGTTTTGTCTAACTGGGATAGCTGGACTGATTTTGACTGGACATTATTTAGCAGATCTCTGATGTAATACGGACTAGCAAAGGCTTCTTTATTTCGACGTCGCAAATTCTATGAACAAAATCTCTATATTACCACTTATCAATGCATAATTCCTGTAACATATCTTCCATAAAACCTTAATCTACCGGTGATTTACGCAATTTCGCCAAAAGGACTATATAGGTAACCCTTAAGCCTGTATTCTGTAACGCGACTCAACGTTGATCTTTACTTAAATTGAGTTAGAAAGGGCATCCCTTTCTAACTCTATTTAAGTAGAGATCAAATCTTGAGGCGTGTTTACCTTAGACTTTTATAGACACATTGAGAAAGTCCGCCATTTTAAAGGCTCTATAAACAAAATCGCCGACGGCATACTTATCTATGCGTCATTCCTGTAAAAAATCCTCCTTAATCTACCGGTGATTCTCGCAATGGCGGCAAAAGGACTGGCAGTACCTAGGTAACAGCACAAACGGTGCCATCATGCTCTCCATTAGTGGAGAACTTAACAACTTAAGACCGAAGGAAGCGGGGATTGCGGGAGCAATTACAAATCTCAGTGTGTCAGTTTTCTTTCTACTATTTTATTGTGCAATGGCTTATTTACTGTTTTGTTATGGGAGTTATTGATAAATATCTCAGGTCACTTTGGAATAGGCCTAAACAACGCTAATTTAATAACAAAAATTATTTTCCTAATTAACTCCGGCGATTAAATTGAAACTAATAGATATAGCACTTAATATATTTGTGTTGGTAGGTACAATTATGTTTTTATCGAATAATGGGAATCTCATTTTAGGCAAAATTATGTCATTAACAAGAAGTATCCGTTTCTTAAGATTAATACATTTAAAATCAATGGTTAGTTAAAAACAGAAATTCAACAAACATTGAAATTAAAAAATCCATGCCAAAACTCGCACATACCTAATTTAGAATATCAAAACAAAAAACATAAAGCGATCAACTGAGAGAAAGTATAGAGCAAGATTGTATAAAAATTCATTCTTCAAAATCATGATCGAATCATATACCCAAGTACTCCTTCATATGGATAAGAAAAACTAACTATACTTAGTAAATAAAGCCTTGTCTAGTCATAAATAATCAAGGCTTATCACCGTTCGTACTATTTGAGACTAAAATGTTTATTCATACGAAGTATAAAGACTTTTTGACTAGCACAGCTAAAGACATACAATAACCCACTAACGAAATTAAAACATCGTTCCCGCTGCACGAGGATCATTACTTAAACTCCATCTTTTAAAACGTGGCTGTATGGGAGCGCGACTCTTGAAAACGTTTTAGAAAAAATATAAAGCACACGCATCGCGTTCCATTGTACACAGACACGCTGAAGGTGGATCTCATTAACGGAACGTTCGGATTAAGAACTGCGATGAAGCGGGAATCTTAGCGATCATTACAGGAACGGAACGCGCCCTTTATGTTGGCATAGCGTACTCTTTTTAAGTTTAGAATGTCGGTCGGCTTTAGAATGTGGCCAGGGTCGAGCGCGCTTTTTGGTTTGCACTATTTTTATTATTACGATGCGTCTGCAATTAATGCAAACATAAAAAATCACAATCTCATATATTTATGATAAGAGAGGTCCTTCGTAAACGTAGACTAATATTCAAACTTAAAGAAAACCTGTTTATTCATTGGCTTATCTGAATTCATTTCATTATTACAACATTTACTATTATTAAAAATAACTCAGGACTAGTACCTGCATGCATTCCTTAAAGTAACCTACACCATAAAAATAAACTTTTAACAATAAATAATTAATTCCGGAGACAATCCACCGTCTTCCAAAGACGCCATATTAAATGTCACCGCCATCTTTTGTTCCAAGATGTCATCAATTTTATAACACTTCGCTGTCAAATTTTCACACTAGCGCTTGAAAAGACGCTACTAATGACTAGCATAGCGGTCTTAATGCGTAAAGTCATACACACAACGCGCTCGCGTGTGCCGTGTTGGCGCCTAAGTTACCGTGTAAATGCTTAGGCTTACTCTTGGAAACACACGGGCATAGTTTTGGAGCGGGCGCGACCATCTATAGAATAGCCATGTATCATACGAGCGTTACCTCACAAAAACACCGGTGTGGAACAACGCTCGCGATTTGTATTTTTGAGTGAGTGAGGGGACCGCAAGCCAAAAATTACCATTTAGCCTATTATATCTTCGGAGTAACGAAGGAGTGGCAATATCATTTACCATCAGATGAATTAATTACTCATTCGCCTTCACATGAAATACAAAACTGAACTTGATTATACCTTTATAGCTTGTATGACCTCTAGAAGGCAGTAGCTTAATTTTTGCTTAATAACGACGCAATCCAACCTTATCAGTGTGATGTAATAGATGAAAAGTCAGCTACTACACCAAACGTTATGGATTCAATCCCCGTGCAGTACAAACATTTGTGTGCATGAACATGTTTGTATTGATCTAGGTGATTTTATATACGACTAGCTTTTGCCCGCGGCTTCGCTAGCGTTAAATTCGGGACAAAAAGTAGCCCGAAACCTATTCTAGGTTACCTTCTATCAACATACCAAGTTTCAATAAATCTACCTTAAAAACTGCGAAAAATCGGATATGATACTCTCCTCCTATGAAGGGTTTGTAGGTAGATTTTTGAAAAAAAAAATATGCCGTATTTTTCGTTTCTGAAAAATAGTCCGCATACCACATTTCAGTGTTGTACTACAAAATTGCGAAATGTTCCATACAAACTTCCAACCCCCATCTTAGGGAAGTCGAGGGTGAAAACGGGACAAAAAGTAGCCGTAGTAGAAAGGTTTTACCTATTCTAGGTTACCTTCTATCAACATTCCAAGTTTCAATAAAATCTACCTTAAAACAGCGAAAAATCGGATATGATACTTCCTCCCCTATTTGAAGGGTTTGGGGGTGGATTTTTGAAAAAAAAAAATTATGACATATTTTTTCGTTTCTTACAAATAGTCCGCGTTCCCAAATTTCAGCGTCGTACTACAAAAATTGCATAATGTTCCATAAAAACTTCCAACCCCCATTTTAGGGAAGTGGGGGTGAAAACGGGACAAAAAGTAGCCTAAAACCTATTCTAGGTTACTTTCTATCAACATACCAAGTTTCAATAAAATCCGTTCAGCCGTTTAGGCGTGAAAACGTAACAAACAGACAGACAGATAGACAGACAGACACACATACTTTCACATTTATAATATTAGTATGGATTTGTATATATTGACAAAAAACAGTTTATAAGTATGTTCATCAGTCGTTTACTTCCTATTGTATTATTCACTTGCTTATTTTGGGACTTAATGGCGCTGTGAGACTTTCAGTGGATATTTATCAATTATTTATATATTTAAGTAAAAATCATTTGAACAGGCCTACCTATGGTCTACGGTCCACCGCGCGTCCCCTTTATGGCTGTAGTATGAACAAGTCAACGCTTCACAAACGTTTTAAACTATTAACCGTCAGGATTCCAGTCACAAAGAAAATCTATCGTGTATTATTTGCAACTGCGGCGGTTAAAGATTATGGCTGAGAGCTGTCTGTACTCGTCACTTGCCTGGTGCAGCTGTAAAGGCCATCGGCGACTAACAGCAATATTCATTTAGTTAAAACTTCACGAGCTCCGTGCCCGCTCCCATTATCACCCCGTGTGTTCACCACACAGCATCCAATTTGCGAGTCGAACCCGCGACTTGGCGCGTGTTTTGTGCGTCGCGAGCTTAGAATCCCTTGAATAGTTCTTCTGAGCGTTACACCGTTAAATTCTTCGTTAACTCACGATGGGTAACCACACGATGGGATATATTGTTTGAAAGTTTGACGTGTAATTACGATGGGAGTTGAAGGTACATTTTTAATGTAGAATTTGTAAGATCGGCCTGTAAAATAGAAATTAATTTAATGTTTAAAATGTTTCTTAAGGGTTAAATGTATTATGATTATGAAATAGTTTAATTTTATGGCGTGCATAACCCAACAATTAATGCTTTATCGACTTAACAAAGGAGGTTACTCAACTCGACCGTCTATAACATCTATTTTAATTTATATATAACAGTAAAATGTTATGTCAACATATAATAACATTTTACTCTTAATAATAATAACAAATTTCCAGATAGATACTCCTTAGACATCATAACAATAAAACACGGTTACCGACCTTTTTGTATGAGTCACATGATCATTAATATGGTAACAAACCATGGACACGCCTTATGTGTTCGAGCTTCAGGAAACGGAAGCTGAGAAATTGTCGGAAACCACCCAATGGCTATCGTCACGCCTCGCGATCACAATTTTATAGCATACGAGATTATATACCGAACATCCAAGGGCCAGGATTCAATGAAAAGTGTTTATTCAGTTTAGGTCCATACAGAACACTTATGATTGTCAAATGAAGCAATGTTTGTTCACGTTATGTATACCTATGGAGTTAGGTAGATATGCGTATAAGCAGTGCATACCCTGTGCGTCCAGACAACCCGGAAAATTGCTAACATATTTAATGATTCCCACTTATTCGCCAATTTTCCTCTACAGATTTGAAACCATAGGCGTTCTGCTGTCATCAACAGCACTCAATTTGACAAAAATGAAAATTATTTATTGTTTTTTTTTATTACTGTCACTCAATTTGCATGCTACTGCCTATAGGCATATAAAATTTGAAACATACATACTAAAAGTTGAGTTCGACAGTTAAAAACTAAAGAACTGAACTGATTTGCCTGAAAATCTGTAGAGCCGTTATTGAGTTTCGTACGAAGCTTAAAACCAGGAGACGAGACATTGAATAATTTGTATCCCATTCCTGTAGGAAGTGCGAGAAAAACTTGGATAAACCAAATCCGAAATTTGCCAATTTATTGTTTGTAAGGCGGAATAAAAGTTTAGAAAATAAAGTTTCAGTGTATCACATAATATACGGTGGCCCTTTTTCTCAACAAAGACAATTTCATACGACCTTTTCATCTTGAAGTTAATATTTATGTATAAATATTAGCCTTTAGAATCAAATTAGATTATAGATTTATATGTATCAAGTAGATGGAATGCGCTATGCATTTCCCATAGCACCTTCAACTCAATGCAATAAGACCGAAATCCCTGTGGCATTACAACTTTAATATCATCGTCAAGCAATTTCAACGATCCCGTTGTTACTATGTCGAATACCCTATGCATTTTGTGATCACGTCTTATCTTAAGGCGTTAAGGTTTATTTTCCTGTACCATTGCAAGGCATCGGCCAGGTGCAAGCAAAGACAGATGGCGTGCTTTACTCGCAAGACGCGTGTGGGGTTACTTTGGGGTGCAGTTATAACTAGTTTTGTTATTGAAAATTATAACTTATTATAAAATGGACAAGTGGAGATGTAATAATTTATGTAATGAATAGTGAATTAGGTTGTAATTCTGGCTGGTCAGAATTAGAGCGATCAGGCATTTGGATACGGTGGATGAAAACCTAATAAAAGCTCTCAAAGCGGTTGGATGAATTGTTTTATTAAATGAAATGGACAACATTAAAATGTATCTAATATCTTCACCGATTTTTTTTTAAGTTGATGGTGTAATTTTTTTTAAAAATATAGTGGTATATAATATAAAAAGTTTTTCTTTTTTACTTTGCTATTGTTTCGTAGTACATGCAGTCTTTATCAGAATTTACATCATATAACTATTCTTCATTATCACAGCTTAATATTGGACTCCAGCAACATAGATTTTTTAACCTAAAGTTTAAACATGTATGTCATGGCACAATTCACTTTTAACTTTTTGATAAATACATTTATAAAATACCTACGTTGGATTTAATTAGAATTTTGCATTGTTTTTTAACTGGCGTAGTAGGGGGACACCTATATCCAGCAGTTGACTGTGAAAGGTAGATATTTTAATATTAATATTCAACTAATTTTCTAAAACACAACACAGAAACCATATCAAACGCCAAAAGGTCACCAACCCACAAATCAGAGAATTGTAAACACCGCTCACATCTTGCCGCCGGAAAAAAAAAGTATAAATTCCGCGAGGGGCGCGTGCCACCTGGCCCTCTGTCATCCTAACAATATAATACTTATTATTACAACTCCTTATTATTTCTTGTTTTAATTGTGCCCGACTTGCCTTTTACTCCTTTTGTTCGCGGTTAATGGCGTTTATTGTTTTGCCTTTGTTCGGTGCGTGCGCGTGCCGGCTGCGTCTGCAAGATTATTCAAGTGGGCTTTTTTTTTAAATCTTGTCCATAGTTGACGTTTGCTTGTCATTGTTTTTCGCGGGCAAACGTTAGTTGGAATTACACCGAGCGTGCACTGGCTTAAGCAGGCTTGTTACGCATGCAGAAAAAAAAGAATGTCTATGGTTTTGTAGTTTGAAAAACGAAGTCCGGAAACTTGTTCTTTTTAGCGAGCTTCTATTGTTTTAGATGCCATGACGTCAAGAGTTTGCGTACGTGCTGAGGTATCTCATGAGCTTAAAGTTTGCACTGCACTTTGATAACATCCTCCTCGTGCATACAATACTAGATTAAATAATTCTGATCGAACTTTCACAAATATTTTTTACAATGTTTATTTGGTCATCATCAGGTTTTATTTAACATAGAATTAAAACAATCATAATGTGATCGTCAAATAGCAGATAAGTGCTGCACCTAAAACTAGACCCGCTTAACGAAATCCAAAACGCCCTGAAACTAATTCTCACACAAGCATACCAACTTTACAGTAATTAAAGTACCACAACCAAACATGTGTAAGACGTAGGCAAGTTAAATTGGCACCATTCCGACGGGTCATTGATTGTAGCCGCAAGACGATAGATTTCGGTACAACTTTGTAATTGGTTCGTGCATAGTGTTGAAGATTTATCACTTCTGCGTCATTGCTTTGGGGACTTGAGTATACTCATGTAAGGATTGTATGGTCTCTTATTATTAGTGCCTTAGCCTTTGCTAAGAAAGTAAAAAACTTTTAAGTACAAACACTGTACGAAGCTATGGCGACTTTTTCAACATATATACATTTAACTAAAGAATTGCACTTTTATACGAAATACGTTATTTAATTTCCTTGATACCTCAGCAGAATGATTCATTATAATACTAACTTTAATAGAAGGGGTCAAGAAGACAATAAAAAAGACAAAATCATTACTAAATTGATAAAAAGTGGTGCACTCGTTAAACCACTATGTTTAAAGGCTATGCTATTAAATGACCACACATATACTATGTAAACTGTCGCCAGATGTTCCATGAACACAAACATACTTGTATAAATCAGAAACGAATCCCTCAGCCCTTCTTACAGATGCATATTTAGAGAGAAGGGGTGAAATTAGATATTTATTTGTTCAATTAAAAAGTGGAAAGTACATTCAGTCTGCTTTAGAGTAATTCCTCAGTCTCATTTATACCTATGACCCGCCAAAATATTTATACTTATGGTAGTGTAAATGACACTTTGTAACCATAACATTGGTAACCATAAAAAGTTTAAAATCTATGAGTATTTATCCTATCCTACTTTGATCCTACTTTTACCGAACCGGTGGATGAGTCAGAACAAAAATTTAAATTATTATAATAATAAACAATTCAAAAGTACAAGGTGTAAAGGTTTACTTGAACAATTATTCTGTCTATGACATTACCTACAAGTTAACAACTGCGCTACAAGTATTGACCGTTTTTCCAGATCTCTGCTGTATTATAGGCGACAGTGGCTAATTTCTATGTTGTTACATTATTATCTTATTATTAATATGTGTCGTGGCGTCCAGCCTCCTTCGACAGACATGATTGGCCGACTACGAATGGACACTTTGACATATAGGAAAAAGATATTAAGACAATTGACGAGACGACAAGAAGACTAGACGACAAGAAGGCTTTTGGACGACAAGAAGACGAGACAAGGAAGAGGAGTAAAAATCATAGTCCTAGCATTATTATTTCTACCATCTTTCTCCGCCCTTTCAATATGTAATTATTATTTTCGTTCGTTCTAGGAGGTTCTTACATTTTCATTTAAAAAATTACCGAATTTGCCGTTATCGAATGACATGTCGAAATTAAATAAAAATGTTTTAATCTATTCTATGAACACATAATATGAAACCTACTTATTTATACTCTTTGTAACCAATGGACTGCTCCTATATTATTATTAGATTTATAAGTAGTATTTATGCTATATAAAATATTATCGACGCCTTATCTATAGTCTGAGTTCAAAGCCCTCTAGTTTCGTGGCCATGTTGTTACTGTATTTTTAACCGACTACAATTAAGGAGGTTCTACATACAAACATGTTTTCTTTTGTCATTAAAATTAAAGACAATACATGTGACATTAATTAAAAAATATTAAGTAAACTCAAGTTAGGAAATTTTATGAAGCAGTATACTTACCTCGTGCGTGGGTACTTAGATCACATACTTTTCGATCATGCTCAATCATGTTTGAAATGCTGATAAGTCATAATTAACATAAAATTTATCAAGTCATGGTCTAGACCACCCTTAACAATATATTGTGTTTCTTAAGAGCGTCGGCTCAGTGGGTGGACTGTCGCCTTCCTACCGGGAGGGCTGAGGTTCAAATCCCGACACGTACCAATGTATTTTCGAATTTTCGAAAATATATGTACGTTATCCGACGCTCTTACGGTGAAGGAAAACATCGTGAGGAAACCTTCATGCACGCCTGCGAAGAGATTCGAAGGTTGTGTGTGAAGTCGTCCAATCCGCACTGGGCCCGCGTGGACGACTAAGGCCTAATCACCCTATACGGGTAGGCTCGTGCCCCTCGGTGGGGACGTTTAATGAGCTGATGATGATGATGATGTGTTTCTTATAATGGTTATGATATCATAGTTTTTATGAAAAAATATGAAAGATGCTACCAAAGGCACCTAAATATGTAAAAGGTGTGTGCGCACGCGCCGCCATGTGCGCACTGACAGATTTGCGAGGAAAAAAGAAAGATGCGTTCCGCTGAATTTATTCTCTCTATAGATTAACTTTTTTTGCAATGACTTTTAGTTTAAGCTGGCCTTTTTGCATGTGTTGTTTGATTGTTAGATTTAAACAATACAATATGTTTATATTTAAATGTATGGTAAATGAAACTAGGAAAGATCCCAAAATTTCTAAATATCGATTGGTTATTTGTTTAAGAGAGTACTTAGGTTCTAAACACATTTCTCAATTTGGATTTTCTATATCAAAGTCCTATACCTAAAAGAATCAGTGAACATTATACCACAAAGATCGTCCAAGGTGTATAATTTTACATATAAAAATATACAAAGTCATTATTAACCCACAAGTGGTTATTACGAGCGCCCTCCCAAGATTAAGAAACACATGTTGTGCTTCCTTGAGCAAAAAATACCCGCTTAAGTGTTAAATGTGGCCCAAGAATTAATTTATAAGCGAATATAAAATGTTTAAAAAAGTCTGTCATCTCTGTTTTATCAAACTCAAAATACCTTTATTTAAATAAATCTTGGACAGATGCTTTGGAATCGTTAATTATTATTTATATTTTTGATGACTCTTCCACAGACCGGTTTGGAAAAAGTAAGATCTTCCAGAAAAGCCGGTAATAAACCCTAGACTAACGGAATCTACACGTGACCACATTTTTTATTTTTTTAAATCATCAAATAATTATGAAATTTACCGCGATTTAATCCGAGACTTTGAAAATAATTCACGATAGCTGAAGACTGTACTGAGCCTTATATAATATGTCTTTTTGTCATTTCAATAAAAAAATTAAAACATGTTTGAGGTATATGTTCACGTACATGAGTCTAATGCTAAGGAGCTATATTCTAAAGAGTTTTGTATCTCTAACATAGTTCTTAAGTAATTTAACGATTTAGTGTAATGGTTAAGACGTCGGCTACTAAAAGTATGTTTTAAGTACCCATACTACAGGCTTCACGCTTAACTTGGAGTTAGACGGCGCTGTGTGAATGTCAGTGGATATATATTTTTTTATTATATTTAAATAAAATATAAATTTTATTTTATTTGTAACCAACAATTATGGGCTAAACCTGATATTAAAGGATTTTTATTTTTAACCGCTGCCGCTTATGGTTTATGCTGCCACCTTTATTGGTGTACAAAGGTTTAAACGACGACGTCTTGGGGTTAAGACGCAGGGGTGTCACGCGAGCGGCCGCACGCAAATCGCTTGTTAACACCGCCTTGTCACGGATACTACGTATTAAACGGTAAGATAAGGATGAAACGGGGCATTTGATGATAATTTATTACTGACCTTTAGGTCATATATTAATTTATTTTTGACTGGCAGTCACGGGTCCCATCTCAACTAAATCTTCAGATAGTGGTGAAGAGCTATCTTGTCTTTAATGAAAGGCATTAAACATAGATTAATCCGTATTTTTTTAAATAATTCGTAATTAGAGCTTTCCAAATTTTTAAAATGCAATTTAATCATTTCGCATTGCTAAAATAAAAAGGCTACAAAACTTACCGTTCGACTGCGGTACATTTTAGTGAGATGTATGAGCGACGAAACCTCTCGCAGTGATTTTCAGCATTGAGGAAGTGATTCGCTATTTGGTTGGATACGCAAACGTTAGGTTTATGCACGGACAAGCTACATCGTTGTGTTTTGTAATCTAGTACATTTTAATTGAAACCAAAGCAAAATATTATAAAACATATCTGAAAATAATGTGACAGCCCTAAATACTCCCTAATCATAATGTTCTTGAAGATTTGCTCAGAGGGCTGTTTAAGTATCTCGAGGGTTTCCCCACGTTTGCCCTCCGTTTATCACTCTTTGTCTTGTAACAGGTCAATGGCAGTCTTGGTAATAAAATAAAATCACAATTAAGGAAGAGGCCTCGTTGGCCGCGGCACGTTCGCTTGATGATTTACTAAGTTTAGCAACTACCACAATGGTCGAGTATTATTTTATGTTATGTTATAAGTGTATAGGACGGTCAGGGCACTCACCTGATGGTAAGTGATAGGCCTGACCATGACAGAGCGGCATTGATTAAGATCAACAACTGACAAACAGTTATTATTCTTCATCAACGCTGCACTGCGCCCGACACCCAAAACAACAGATGTTAGGCCTCTTTTACCCGGTAATTTCTCTAGCTAAAGTGTCCGCATCCCGAAACACAGAAGTGCATAACACTCGTTTCACGGTACGATATCTGGCACTGCGGTGGTTACTACCTAGACGACTCGGTATCGATTCTAAAATCAGCGTCACAAAGTGACATCACCGATTAGTAACTAATTTGTGACATAGCGCGATCTTCGGTCACGGTAATGAGTAATCATCACTCTTCCGACACGCATACAAAACATAGTATATATATATATATTCTTTTACGAGAATCACCATTACATATTGATATAAGACACTGTAACGTATCCACATGGTTTTATTATTAAATATTTTTAGAAAATGATTTCCAAAAATCTTATCAGTGCATTTTGGATAAGTGAAACCCACTTTCACTTCCGGAGAAAGTGTTAGTTTATCTAAAATTAAATCAACAGATGTGATATTCCCTTGCAAGTTTCTCCACTTAAGTTGTATCCACTTAAGAAACAAATCTATCACTTAAATATTTTATTATTTAGATAATTTAAAATTTTTGATGTTCATTTTTATATACTACTATTATCTTTAATAAATAAAAATAATAAATATCCACTGACAAACTCCCAGCGCCCTCTTGTCCCAAACTAAGCATTTGCCCCTTTCGATTAGTTTATATGATCGAAGATTTAGCCTTATAGGTAGTAAACAATGGATAAATATATATAATTTTTTTTGTACATAATACATACAATACACCTAGACCAATGCAACACAAATGTTTGTACTGCCCGGGGATCGAACCCGGAACCCTGAATGTAAAAGCCGACATCTCAACCAATTACACCCCAAAATGAATGAGTGGTCTGTTAGATTAACGGAAAAATTCTGCAAAATAGTATCTCATTTGGAAGGCACATTGCACGTGCAGCTGTATTGGGTTACAGCCCAATCTGTGTGACCTATACCCCGCAGTAGGATATTCATAAGCTGCTTAGTGATGTTACCAACATATTTGTTACTGAGTCACCCACACTTGGTTATTCATAATATCCTATCAATTCAGCCTCCATTCCTATCAGTACAACCACATATACAACCGGTCAAACCACCCATAATATAAACACAAATGCACAAAACGCACCGTCCAACTTTGAACCTTTAAACACAAGCCTAAACAAAACGCCAATGACGTCACAGGCACACAAGAGTGGAAAAAAAGCGCCCAACAAAAAGGCATAATAGAAACAAAACAACGGCGCAAAACTCGCACCGTTGCAATTCGTGCATTATCTAGCACAAATTGTGCAATTGTGCTATCGTGCAATCGCGGAACGCAAGACTTTTAATATCCGAGGAACGATGGAGACAATCCTCTTAATCAGGGTGGCGACATTGTGCGAAACGGGGCCACATATACGCGTAGATTAGCAGCTTTGTGCACGGCTCACTTTTGTTGCCGGGCGACGTTTGCCGCTTGCGTTTGTTTATTGACGCTCAATATGCCTTGTGTTGTGCCTTTTTATGTATTTTGGCAGTACAGAACTTCGACGTTTGGTACTGAAAATTACAGACAACTAAGTTACTAAAATTGTTGCGTAACTGCGAAAAATTGAGATTTGATTAAGATACAATTTTTGATTATATCTGAGTTTACATATTTGAGTAATTGTTAGGTAATAAACCTGATTTAAGTTTTGGAGGTGAGTAGTTTTTTTTTAAAGATTAATGCTACTTTTAGCAGTTCTTGATGCAATTCTTTGAATTGAATTAAAATACATTACTAAAAAGTAAAAAATATTGTTTAATTTATTAATTATTTTGGTGGAACTTATAAAGAATCAGACGCGGTCATTCAAATTATAACCTATTTCTCATCTTTCAGAAATACGCATACGCAAATCATGAAGAATCAAAGAAGCATACAAGCATCTCAAGCGTATGCTACAGCAAAAATTAGGTATATAATCTACGCTCCTACAAATTCATGACTTCCTTACACATTTTATATCTTTAAACTTTAAAGAAGCATTCAAACATCTCATCCCGCTTGAGTATTATATAGGTAATTTCTTCTACCCATTCTCGAATTACCTAAAAACATGAAAATCAAAGAAGCATATAAACATCTCAACCTGATCATAATTTACTCTCCTCGTACCCATAGAGTACAGAAGCGCTATCAACGAGCGCGCACAAAACGCGCGCATCTTTGCGCCCGCTTATCCGACACGGCCGAAACACAACTAATTAAAAATCAAATCTGTCAAAGACAAAGACTCGGTTATTGCGGGGGAAATGCGGGGGCTACATAGCCACAAAACATAATAAAGAAACAAAGTAAACAAGTTACGTGGTACTTGAGTAGCTCATTACGTCGCTGGTGCGATATTAGCGGAGGCTCGCTCAGCCCGCCTTTGTATAACCTATTTCGGTTTAGATTACTCTTTTATACTGACGGCTAATTAATTATGTTCGTTGTTACGGTATCTTTTGATGCAACGGTGATGGTTTTATATATATTAATGCAGAGTGCATTCTAAGTGTTCATCTAATACCGTTTTTGATTTAATATGTTCTTTGAATAAATATCTTAAAAAACATACGAGTAAGATAATAATTAAGAATTCCCCGTTTCCCCGTTCCCCATTCACGTGAATTGAATTGAAGGAAAGAAAGTCAATAACAAATACGAAATGTTTCGTAAGTTAGTTGTTAATTATTTAAATTCTTTATCCTTTTTGTGTAAAAACCGAAATCGACGTCGTATTGATCACTTATTAACATTTTCAACAATGTAGAAACGAATTCAAATTTCGAATTATAAAAAACATAGATTTTTTTTAATCTTGAAATCTCATAAAACAGTTTCCGAACGTCGATGAAAGTTTGCAGACTCGAAGTATTGAGGCTCAAAGAGCCGATGGAAGTAGCGCGTATCAAGAGCGGGTGCTATCACTGCCGGTTAATTTAATCCTCGCTCAGTAAGCCCATTGTGGGCTAATCAGCTGTTAAATTAATTATGTAAGCCACTTCATAAGGCGCGCACATCATATTTATTACACCGGGCATCACTTAGAATTTTTTTCTATTTACAGGCGTGTTTAGTGGATTTACTGGCCGGTTATAATTATTATATATTTCAAACTTATAATAAGAGTTTAAAGGAAAGACTGCCCATCATACAATGGAACACGTTTTGTCTTACCCGAACTCCATCTTCGTGCTGTTTCCGGGACCTCGGTATGGCAAATGAATGGGCGATCAAAGTGGCCCAATATTGGTCGCATTATGATATTTAGCTTGTCCATATCAACTCGATAAGAAGAAGGAAAGACTTTAAAAAAAATCGTGAACTATATAAGATTTAGGTATTCATTATTTTAAAATGCACAGTGAAATAACGTTGTATAATATGTTATGAACTTTACTAGTTGAAAATTACACAAAATAGTAATGAAAAACTTAATGGCTCGTAAAAACAAGACTTTCAGTAAGACTACGCCTTTTTTACTGGGTAAAATAAATTTATACTTACAAAGATTTTTTCTCTTGTAGATTTGTGATTATCGGGATCTAATTCTTAATATGCACTCAGAAAACCAGAGACAAGAAAACCGTCAATGATATAGATATTGTGTAAATCTGTGTCTAACCAATAAAAAGGCTTGCCCATTTCCATTGGACAATACATTTGTTTTGATGTTTGCCCGAACACAGTTGTATTTATGCGTTCTTTAACAAACAAACTAAAAGCTGCCAGTGTGTGTGGTAAAACAAAAAATTGTAAAAAACACAAAGAATCGAACTTGCCCATTCGATTATGGTTTTGCATCGATTAATTGAGTAAGCAAGTCTGCGTCGATGTATTTTTAGGGGAGCTTTTTTCTTCGTTTTGCCAAGTTCTAACGGGTTATATTTTTTTTTTCGTCTGTCTGAGTGGCTGTGTTCATTATACCGCGACATGATACATGGACATCTCGATATCGAGTCTTTTTGTTCCGAGCATAATAGAGCTATTTTTCGTCTTTTTGAATGCAGTTAACATGGATACTATTGTGGGGTTCAATTGAGACTTTCGTAATGAAGGATTGATGGGACGTGCATTTTGCGTGCGCTGTGTACTCATTTGTTTACGTTTAGTTTTCCTTTTTGTAACTTTCCGCTTATTGCAATTATCTAATAAAAGTCTAATGAAGTTTTAAATACATAGTAATTTATACATACTCTATGTGTATAATCTATAAATAAATTGTATTATCTAATTCCTATCGCAGCCACTGCTGACATAGGTCTCCCCATTTAGCCGCCAGATATCCCGGTCCTCCGCTTTTCTCATCAGCCTCCACCAGCGACCTTTCGCAAGTTCGTGTCCTCGGGCTGGGGGCGTCCTACTTAAACAAATTAGTTAACCCTTCAATAATTTATCTAATAATAATAATTTCTCTAATTCTAATCTAATAATAATTTCTCTTTTAAGACATTTGCAGGAGACAACGCGTAGAACGATTAATAAATGTACAAGGTAACAAAATATACATTAAAAACTATTGACCTAAAACAATTAATAACTTGGCCATGCGCTACCGTGGCTCGCAAATCTCAAGGAACCTGACAACGTGTTAACAAACGATAGGCTAAGTGATAAGCTGTAGCGGAAACGGCGGCCATAGCGCACGGAAGCGGCGCGCAATAACATGGCGACGCTTCCGTTTCCCTCGAGTCACGCACCGAAGGCTGCCCGTACTGGGCGCACGGTCAGTTGGCCACATTGTGACGGTATTTTTATAAATAACTAGTTCTAATTTTAAAATAAATTTCCTAGAAAAGAATTTGAATTTTTTAATATATCAAAAGCGAGGAACTAAGAAAATGGACTATATTCATCATCATCAGCTCATTAAACGTCCCCACCGAGGGGCAGGCCTACTAGGGTGATTAGGCCTTAGTCGTCCACGCGGGCCCAGTGCGGATAGGACGACTTCACACACAACCCTCGAATCTATTCGCAGGCGTGCATGAAGGTTTCCTCACGATGTTTTCCTTCACCGTTAGAGCGTTGGATAACGTATATATATTTCCGAATATTCGAAAATACGTTGGTACGTGTCGGGATTTGAACCTCAGCCCTCCCGTTAGGAAGGCGACAGTCCACACCACTGAGCCACCGACGCTCTTATATATTATATAATTGTAATTGGCATAGCTTAAATTTAGCAACGGGTGTACTTTTCCTGTATCCACTAATGGACCAAGCCGATTGTGCAGCGTCGGAGAACATTCGTGGGCCAGTGAACCTTGTGTGGTGTTGGAGACTAGGGCCTCGTTTGTTGTATGCAAACATGAAAAAGTTTCAATATTCCTCGATATATGGAAAACGAGACCTACTAAACAATTCCTGCTAAAGTTTGTTGTATTGTAGCTTGTATGTACAAGGAATAAGTTTCTTTATTATTTGATTGCAAGTCGGTGGATATTGTTTTATATACTGCGACCTGATAAGATTGCTACGTCCCTCAATAGTTGGACAGAATGACTATTAAACAGAAAAAAAATGATATTAGATAATCGTCATCAGTTCATTGTAATGATAAAAAAAAATTACCCGTAAAGGATGTATAGGTCTTAGCCGTCCACACGAGCTCAGTGCGGATTAACCGACTTCACCCACAGCCTTTGAATCAATAAGCTACCGACGCTTAAATATTTAAAATAAACTTTAAATAATTTATTTCACCTTTAATAAATAATTAAATAACAAAAGAAAACAATGTATTATTTTTTCAAACGGTACAATCAGGTGCAATAATTTCATTACACTCATCGCTGGCGGGGAGTGTGAATGCAGTCACAGGCCCCATGAGGAAATGCATTAATTTGTGTGCGCCGGTTAAGTGGTTTGTACTATATCATTTCCATGGAAAGGGCAGTGATTGTTTTTTTTACCCCTTATGAAGCAATAAGCAATTTGACTGACAGATATATCTGATGATTCATCTGTATTACAGCTTATTTCTATATTATAACGAGCCTTTTTTTGAAAAGTCATAAGATAGAAGAAAAGCGTTGATTATATACTTATTATAAGATTGGTCCAATTTGTTTCGGCATTTCCAGGAAACGTCCGATAATATAATTTCTACAAGTTTTAGGCCCGTATTCTAGAACGAGACTCAACGTTGATCTTTAATTAAATTAAGTTAGAAAGAGATAGCGCTATATACGATTAATACTGACATGCGTTTCTAACTCTATTTAAGTAAAGATCAATGCTTGAGTCTCGTTCTAGAATACAGGCCTGAATTTCTTTTGAAAATACGAGAAGTCATATTTTATGTGTCCAGTTGGGTTTAATATTATCTGAATATCTCAATAATAATATGCCGTCTTTAAGGCAAGAGTGAATAGGCTGTTTCTATGCAGGCATGATCCATCCTTGGCGGCATCATCACTTACCATCAGATGAGATGCCGGTCAAATGTTTGCCTATAAAAGATAAAAAAATGATAAATGCAATTTTTTTTTTGTTATTATCTTTATTCATCATTCGTGAACTGTTACCTTCCGTTCTAAAAGTGCAGGTACAAATCCTGCCACGTACCAATGTAATTACGAATTTTCCGAATTATACGTTCGTTTATCCGACTCTCTCTCTTACGGTGAAGGAAAACATCGTAGGGAAACCTGAGCACGCTTATAAGGAAATTGAAAATTGTGCGTGAAGTCAGCCAATCCCCACTGTGTCCGCGTGGACGACTAAGGCCTAATCACCCATTAAGGGTACACTCATGCTCCTCGGTGGCCATGGATAATGAGCTGATGAAGATCTTTGATCAAAGAGAGCTTCGTAGCTACTAGTGCTTTCGTGTGACGATTAAGCAAGTTAAGCAACTTGCGCAAAGGTCAGTCTTCGGATGGGTGGCTAAAATTGAAGCCCCTCCTTAAGGCATGTTAAATCATATGCTGCAGATATGAAAACTACATAAAACCAGAAAAAAACCTACTGACCTCCAACTCTTCTCATTCAATTTCAACTTAGGGTTCAAAACTCCCAATACCCATTTAAAAACAGTTATTCAAATCAACGCGCACTTGATTCTTGCATTGAGGAAGCAGCAAGTGTGTCACTTCCTTAGGGTCTGGTCGAATTCAATGCAACACCACACGAAATAAGATATCACCAGCACAAAGTCGCACCTGATTCTTTCATTCTTCGCATAGGAAGCGACAAGTGAGACTTGCCTCTACCACGGTGATGGTATCGCAGTTCCGATATGTGATAGTATAATTATATGTTTTCCGCTCATCTCTTTTGTGGAGCGCGTGTACTCGCTGCTTCCTGTCTTGTGCCGAGGGGACGTTTGGTCCAAGGCATGAGAGAGCGTGGTTCAAAAAATGTAATTTTATATTTAAAATTTTCATTGTGGTAAAACTTGGACCAAGTACCAATGGGCATTATCAACATTAATTAGGTGGTGGCGGATATGATTAAAATTGTATATTATACGTATTACCTGATCGTTTAACAAAATATAACATTGGCAAAAACTGGGTTTGTTAGTATGTCAAAGAGAATTAATTTCGTAGCGGGTATGAATAAAATTGTATATAACCGCCCTGCAACGAATTTCTATGCGCTCTGGTATTGCAAGTGTATATGGGAAACGGTGTCATTTACCATTAGATGAGCCGTCTGTTCGTTTGACCGCTATCCCATAAAGAACCTGTTTAACAAATGCCATTCGGCTGAACCCAATCAAAATGTGGAACAAGCAATGGTTAATTTATATCGTTTTATTCAAAATTTATCTGAATAGATTGATATTCAGAATGATTTTATCGATTTTTCATTATGCTAAATAGCATGACTTCTTTTTTATACCTATTATTTAACAAAGGTATAAAAAACTTTTCTAGAATAATTGTTATATATCTGTTCCTGCTGATCTAATTCATATACACACAAATTAAGGGTCGCATATTCCGCTAACGCTCTATCAAATCACTTAGGCCACTACCACAATTTATGCAGTTCAACTCAAAGGGGAGATATGATTTAATGTTCATTGACGATTTATTAAGAGTTTTGTTTCTATTCCGTTCACTTAAATTGTTAAGTGTATGAAGGATGTTATAGACTTCTATGTTATAGGGCTTGTCGGGTTGTCTAGGGTATGCATTGTTTATTTGCATATATGGAGTGCACGCTACTGGGTGTGTTTCCTAAAAGTTATCCTCTTCCATAAATACAACAATGTAAAATAAAAATCACCCTAATGATAAAAAATAGTATAACACCTAAATGTCAATTTAAAAAACATTTAATTTTAAGGGTTATGCCAAATGTCACGCACGTTCCGCTGGAAACCCTCAAGATTAACCAAACAGATGGTCCACGCTTTTCATTTCTGATTATTATGTATCTTATAATGTTCATCCTAAGGTTCAAAATAATAAATACACCAAAATACGCTCAAATGGATTGATCCCAAATAACCAATAGGTTTTGAATAATATTACAATTATACAAGGTTGTTATTTGCTTAGCAATTGTTGTCATCGATTATGCGTGGATTGTGGCATACTGACATAAATAATGGTAACCTTGATACGGTTGTATTGTTAATCAATTAAGCAGATGAGCGCTAGATTGAGTATGCAAGTAGTTGAGGTAGTTAATTGTTATTAACTGATTAAAGTGTGGTTAGAATGATGAATATTTAACACGAGATTTAATTAACAGGTGTTAAACCGATGTCAAATAGTATGTATATATATCAATATTAAAGAACAGTTATTGAAAAAAATACAGATATTTTAATACCACAATATGTCTTGAAGCATTGCTCTATAAGTCTTTTTAACAATTCTTGAAGAAACGAGTAAATTATTTCAACTTGGTATTTTTAAAAAATGGTTGAATATAGCATGCAGCGTTCGATGGTGAATTTGTCGCCTCTTAGCACAGTACCGACGCTCATTTCGTTTCTACGACTTATTCGATGAAACATTTATAGTATTCTTTAAATCAGCCGCCACCGATTCCAAGATGTTCAAAAATATTGCAAATCGATAACAATATGATATATGACAGGGAAAAGGTAATCTCAAGGTGCATCCTTACAGGTATGCGGGTTTCTTGGGGAAAAAACTAAATGTCGAGATGACCTACTTGAATTTGCACCTTCGAAAGAGTTCCATTGTTGGGCCACCTTGTACGACACATGGTCCCGCATACGAATCGCTGTTTTTGTGGCCCTCATGCGAAATTGGAGCAATCCGGATGAATGGGATGCGGCAAGACTTGATGTAAAAGTTGGTGGTTTTGTTAAGAAAATCGATTAAATGAAAACTAATTTTATGTAATAAATCGCGTAAACAATAAGAGTTTTGATTTAATGTGTGCGAATTGCGAAAGCTTTCGTATTAATTTAATTAATCGCAACGAATTTCAGTGCCCTCTGGTATTGCAAATGTACATGGGCGGCCGTGACATTTACCATCAGATGAGCCGTTTGCTCGTTTGCCTTTATAGTATAAAAAAAAATCTAGGTTAGATATAAATACGTCATTTTTAATTATGGATAAACAATACTAAATGTAATCTTAATCTAAAATAGGTGTCCCATACGTATTCTTCAAATGATTTATCCAAACGGAAGAAATTTACCCTAATACGTTTATAATTTTTTTAAACCTTAACTCAAAATTCCCTTTATTCAATTTAGTCTTTACGTGACACTATTGAATCGTTGAAATAAAAAATAATTTTAATCTACCGTTAGATAGACGTAACATATTTTTATATCCGCAAAGAATTCCACTTTAATAAAAATCAAAAAATAACCCCAAAATAATTACAGTGATTTAAATTTAATGCCGTAACTTACTGCCAGGGCCGCACTAAGTTTAGTTTATCATTATTATTATTCCAATAGTAAACAATATCTGAGATTAGCGGGTGCGAGGTTCGATACCCCAGTAGGGTGGATCGATTGTTCGTGTATAATAGACGAGAAAGGGGTCCCACCTTTACTCGGGGACGCGTGCGCGCACCTTGCCCGTTCCTTTCATCGTAGAAATGTGTTCACTGAGATTTGTCAGATGTTTGGCGAAAAACTTTCTTTATGTACAGTTATTGGCGAGTTCCTACTAATGTTTTTGCTACTGTCTAAATCTGGTAAACGGTATCACTTTACTTATGTCAAATAATCCATATCTCACTTCTCATCGGAGTCCAATATATGGATCCAATGGTAAGTAAGATAAGTCTCCCCCGTTTAAGTGGTGACCAAGATTTTATCTGATTATTAAAGAAACCTGCTTCACATGCATCTTACTAGCCATGTCCACCAAGTTTCGTGGATTGGAATCCCAATCACTAGGTACCAACATATTTGGGATGAGCATTTATGTTTTTTCTGTATTTGGATGGTTTCTATACATGTTGCCTATAAATGTCGATTTATATGTTACGTAGAATCAATACATGTTTCACCAGATGACTAGGCTACTTGACCTGATCAATGTTTTTAAATATGTTTATTAAAATCCAAGAAAACCTAAATTCTTTCAAAAATATATCAGACCATGAAAACTATAAAAGGCAAGGACTATCGTTAGAAATCGTATACAACAGCTCCCTGCGCACGCGCAGCGCAGATGTGAAATCAATATCGCAATGTATTTGCATTTATTCGCAAATCAAGCTCATTGAAACGATACAGGGGTGGGCAACTATTGCATTTGAAGACACTTGGTTTTGTGCACCATATTGAAACTTATACATCTGCACTCGACTAATCTCATACTAAAACGATTTTGGCCTTTTAATATCAATATGAACATTTATAACATAACTGAAATGATTGACTTAAAACTATTTAAAAATAGAAAAGGACAGCAAATTAAAAAAACAAGATATTGTAAATAAGTTAAACGGAAAATGACAATATTTCAACTAAAGATTAATATATTTTGGATGACATTAAGCAATGAGTCTTTTTACTTGAACTATTGAACCCACTTAAAAACGAACGAACTTGAACACTACTTAAAAACGCATAGGTATAAGAGATGTAATAATTTATCTTTTTTTTATAGAAAAATGCAATTTTAAAAACTTGTAAATTTTAAAATAAGGCACATTGTACTACAAGACAATGCACGATTTGTTAAACGGGCATAATAAGCGTTCATATCCAAAAGCTTATTTGGTTTTTATTTGCATTGTTCTTTTCGCATCTGCGCACGCGCGTGTTGGCGAAAGATGTTCGCGATTGATGGATGACTGTCTCTTTTTTGTTTTTTGTTGTTTTTACGCGTATCGGGTTTCCTTTGGTTGGTAGCGAATTTAAATTAATCATGGCGCCTGTTTCGGAATAGACATTGGTGAAAAAAACAAATTATGTTTTGTTGTTACGATCAGATTTAATTTGTTTCGGATAGTGGTGTCTGTTCACTAGGTACTCATTTATTATAATCTTGTATAGTTCTTTAATCGAATCCATTTTATTAATCAATTCATATCAATTTCTTACTTTTGTATTCAAATTTCTATATGAAGTTTTAACTTGTATTTTTACGTCGCTTAATTTTCTAACGGTCTTCTCAAGCATTCCTCATTTCAAAATATTCTCGTACTATGATAATTTATTAGAAACAAACTGTTACCCGTCAATTTCCTCCTTCGACCACTTCAAAAAGCAACACTCCCGTATCGATCGGCGCACGCGCATCCCCGGCGGCCATCTTGCGGCAGCTGCGCGCGGGTCATAGGTGCCGGGGGGTGCAAGTACCTTTGTACGGTACCGATCCTTGTCGGGATTACCGCCATATTGAATGGATGCGTTCGATTTCCGATAATGCATCTTGAATATTAATTTTAGCTTTTTTGATGTCTATATTTAGCGTATCTTCACAAATTAGCAATTGATTGTTATTTAATAAGCTAATATTGATTGGTTGGAAGAGAAAGTTAAATCTGATGTAAATAAAAACTAACGTAAATCTAACATGTAGTTTATCGAGCCTAACTCCTTCAAAGTTAGCTATTGTTTGATAAAAGTTTGGTTATATAACTTCCTACTTTACCTATATAACAAAAGGCTAAATAGATAAAACAAAACTCAAAAAAAAAAGATTGCCAAACAAACGAATGATTGTAAAAAATGAAAATAAACAATAAAAAAAGTATCTCGGAAGTCATTGCCTTCGGCCAGATGACCCGACATACCACCTGGGACTAAGCGCCCCATGAACTTGAGTCACCCGATACGCCCACAAACATCGGATCGCCGGATCAAACAACATGTGCTTCGATGTTATCTCTCAAACACGTGCCTTCCATTACTTATTTTGTAAATCCACCTTAACTTCTCGCAGCAAGACGCTAAGTCATTTAGCGGATAAGAAATCCCAAAGCGTTTTGTGAATTCTTGGCTGCTTCTTCAAATTTCAAACTTCAAGACAAACTAATAGATTTTAAAATCGTGTGACTTAAATATTAACAACTTTTTACTATAGCGTAAAGCACGTAAGGTGCAGGCGTAAGATCAGCTGTTTGAACGAATGTCTTTCATTACCTCAAGACACTCATAAATAACCTTTACTGTGCTGCAATAAGAACTATAATAGAAGAAAATCAAAAACTTTCAATCTTTAAGACGTGCAAAATTGTATTTGCCGATTGTTTGCTGAAGTTGATTCTTATCGCTTTGTGGTATGAACCAATACATAAGTTTCGAGTTCTTTCAAAGCGAGTAAGAATATTACGGTTTGGTATTTTTTGTTAACACTCAGTGAAGCTATTCATACATTTTATGAATGAAACGATGTTACAATTACGCAAGGTGCGATCGTTAAAATCAATGAAACCATTTCAACCGGACGAGCTTCAGTTGAAAATTACTCTTTTGTTAATATAATGAAACTTAATGATTGCCAAAGTAACCTCCAATAATCCTCACACAATACAAAACACAAAACAAGTAAGAGCATTACATTACGCACTTTTATTTAGGGTCCCTCTTAGGGACATGTGCGCACGCGCCGGTCGACAATCATAGTAATAATATCTAAAAAATAATAATAAATCCGGGTGAGGAATAAAGAAAATCACCCCCCGGCTCCCCTTGCCTTTATCTTGCAAACAGACTTCGAATGTTAAAGATAATAGGGTGGTAGCCCCCCGTTTTGCGCGCACCTTTACGCGGGGGTTGCATCCACGCGCCGCGCGACAAACGACGCTGCTCGGCGGTTGATTTCAAATTTCGAACGAGTCTTTAACGTTTACTTTTTAATTTTGTTTCTTTTTGACTAAAGATTTTGTGTGCAAAATTTTGGGTGATTTAAAAAAATCTCTAGTTACTATTATGCACGCCTACGCTGTTTTAAAAATAACTTGAATTATTTCGTTGCTATAATTAAATTTTGATCTACACACAGGCAACTAAATTAGTTTGAATTGTTTTTTAATCATGAGGTGGTTTACGTATTTCAAGTGTGCAATTTTTTCACATGCTTGAAGTATATAAAATATCGTTTCAGTAACTAGCATAAAAGATATTTTATAACGGTTTGTATGTATTTACATACGAACGTGGAGGAACGTGTTACAAACGGACAGTATAAATTCTCACCGGCCAAACTAAGTGTCGTCAGCAACAAAACTACCATCTCAAATAAATCGAAAGCCAATTACTGAGATATGAAACGAGAGCGGACAAACCAAAGGATACGTTCAAAAGCAGAGAGATGGGCTTTGTCATACCTTTGATTACCTCTGCACTGGACAGTACGTACGGGCAGAGACAATGTGAGGACAAAAATGGCGGAGGATTAGTTTTTGCTGCTTTTTTCAACAAAAACAAAATGTTCGTCGAGAGGTTAAAAGCGCCTTTAGCGTTAATTAGACTACGGCGTTTGTCATGACGTCCATTGTAAGAATATTATTTATTTTATGCAGTTTTAGATGCATAATTCAAATGCGAATGACTGTTTTGCTTGACTATTGATTGTAGGAATACCAAGGCGAGGTTATAAAGCTTTGATTTTTAAATTCAAAAACTGAAATATAAGAAGGCATTACATTTCAGCAATTTTGATGATGATTAACTTAGAGAATCAGCCAAAATTACCTTGTCATTTTCTGTATCGCAAAACTAGGATGGCGATATGCTACACATTCGTATTTCACGACAGATGCCGAACAAAAAACCCCGTCAAACATTACAAAACATTAATACACATTCGGCGTATGCGGGTGCTCCCAAGGAAGCATTCTTGGCCCACAATAGTCCGAAATTGGTCTACTCGACCCCAAATTACCACTATCCGCATCCTTGCCCCCCGCCGCGACACTCACAAATTAACCTTGTTTTTTGCACAAATGATATATGACATCGGAAGTGGGCGATTTGTAGAATGAAAGAAACCTGCCGATCGCTTTGTGATGTAAACACGAATTGCGTTTGTTAACCCTTAGTGCGTCACTACATCGAGGATGTGGAATGTCAAAATATGTTATTTAACCCTTTCATCATCGTCATAACTCATATCTTTTCAAAACATAATTGTTCGTATATTTTGAACAAATTTTATGTAAGGAACT
The DNA here is from genome assembly GCA_019425675.1 of Leucinodes orbonalis. NCBI lineage: Eukaryota > Metazoa > Arthropoda > Insecta > Lepidoptera > Crambidae > Leucinodes > Leucinodes orbonalis. Next base: position 5,401 of record PQWD01008892.1, on the reverse strand, counting down.
GTTAAAATTAAACGCTTTACGCTTTTGTAGGTACAACTCGTAGATCGCGTTCAAAAATACAGCCAAAATTATTGAATTTCTTCCTTTCGTTTGATATTCTGTATATATGGTCATATCATAGCCGTAGTACGAGGTATCAACCTTTTGATTGTAAACTTGTCATGAAAATAACTTCATTCAATGGCGTAAAATATTAAAGCTTTTTTATTATTAACCGACTTCAAAAAGGAGATTCGAATCGACCGTTTATTTGCTTTAAAGCCAGTTAAACTTTAAAACCTTTCTATATTTTTAAGCTGCAAAACTCATCTAAAGAACATGATCAAAGACCTCGTAATTTTTACTGACTGTTAAACTAAATTTTTATTTCCAACATTATCACTCGATCTCTCAAACTCAATCTTATTTCATACCATAGATTTTTCAGTATTTTTAACCCTTTCAATGCCGTCATTAATGAATTCAGCCTGTACAATATCACGTGGCATTAGGGCGCACCCACACACCCACTTGGCCACTTGCAAGACGCGTGACGTCACGCTCGGAAGTGACGCAAGAAGGTCGTCTTGAATGAACGCACACACGTATACGCACACAAACGTCTTGAGCGTAAGACGTGAAACATGAATGGAGGTACGCGACTCGATTGCGATTGACTGGGCTTGCGTGCTAAGGATAACAAGTTTACTACAGTTGTTCCACTACAAACCAACACCTTGACAAGACTGTCTTGGCATTATCTGAGGGCTACTATTTTTCTAGCATTTTTTTAAATATACACTATTCTGAGGACTGTCGTGTTATAATTTCAATTGCACTAAATAATTCTTTTTCTTTCTTTCTTTCTTTTCTTACAGCAATGTATTTAACTGAGTCTCTGTTATTTTGACGTAGGTTCGATTCCCTAAAGTGGCAAAATATCGTTGATTAACAAACTAACGTTCTATATACAAATACAAACTTTAAATATAAGTAGGATAAGTTGTTTATTTATAAGTATAGTTTCGAAAAAAAACATTCACTGTAAGCATTCACTCGGCGTCCACAAGGGTACTAGTTCTCAACTACCAGTCCAGTCAAAATAATATATGATTATTAATTGACCATCCTACTTTGGGTGCTCAAGAGTTTTAGTAAAATCTTTAATATTTTCCAAATAAAAAACCTAATAGTGTGCAATTTAGCCTTTTACTCGCGCCCAATATGAAACTATTCAAATTCCAAAAACAAACGAATTCCAGTCTCCCCGAATGCGTAACACACTAAAAACTTTCGTCACTTCCGAATTATAATGAGTCGCGAACAGGGGCATCGGACCTTACGCCAAAACCATAGCACACCGGCCTATTGGTTCCATACTGACCTCGCTCATCGTTCAAGTTTAACCCTATTGCATACGAAATTGATTAAACTTCCTTCGAATTGGAATGTAAAGTAGTGTACAAAGGGCAGGTGTTGGGACAGATGTCTTCAACAAATTGCCGAGCCATAAGGCGTGGACGCACCCTAAGGCCGGGCGTGTGCCAAGTTTTAATTTTATGCTTGATTACTGGCGATCGGGAACGACTAATTAATAGTTTGAGATGGAGCTGACTGTATTACGTCACGTCTGTAGTTGTTAACGAACCAGCTTAATAGGACTGTTGCAGTTTTTAAATAAAAAATATACACGGACATTCACAAAGCGCCATCTAGCCCTAAGGCATTAGCCTGTAAATGCATACTAAACAACGGAAATACTTATATTTTTTTGTAAAAACATAAATATTTTACATAGAAAACACCCACACCAATACAAAAGACATTCGTACACGACCGGAACCCATGTGTAGTAGCCGACGTCTCAACCATTACACCACATGTGTCGTCAATATTTCATTTATACGTTGTATGTTGGCATGTAGACACAAAATTGTGTAATCTATAAATAATAAAAAACACTCAATTGCTTCGAAGATTGATAAAATAACAAAATAATACTAAACAGTAGTTTTAAAAGTAGTAAACATAAAACTTACTTCCTAAACGGATTCTCATCACATATTATGAAGACACTGCCAGCGGAAAATTATATCATATAACAAAAGCATTCTAATCATCTACAGTTTTCTTCCGCACAGCGAGAGATAAAGCGACATCTGTAACGAGGCCACTACGGACCAATAACATTGTTATAACAACAGCGTTCTATTATCTATGTGCAAGCAATCCATTAACAACGGATGTATTGCAAGTCGCCGCGCGGAAACATTATGGTTTCCTTACTAAGCGCCACAATGGCGCGCTTATTGTTTTCATATTACATGTTATTATGTCAATTAGTTGACATTGTTTTTTTTGTAGCAAAGGAAATAATGTTTTATGCCACAGAGTTTCAGGAATATTGTGAGAACAATCAGTAACAAAGCAAACTTGACTTGACTAATGAGGTAAATAAAGGTTAACCGTAGTAAATAAATCTTATATTTAATAAAAAAATAGAATATAATTAACCATTCCCTGCTGAATCGTTAATGAAAAATGCCGCACTAAAGTGCTGCATACTTTTCTGTATAAAAAAAAAAATTGCTTATCAGATTTTTTAGCCTAGTGAACATGCCAATTAAGCTACGTATTAAGTTAATTCCAGCAAATCACATTCTTCCTTAAATAGTTATAATATGGAACCAACACAATCGAAATTACGTGCTCTCAGACGGTATCCAAGGATCACAACTTATTGCGAAATGGTTACGCAGATGTTTCGATTGCTTATCGAGCTTAATAATCTTTGAGATCTATTGAATTGGACCAATTGGTCTCAAACACCTTGTCTATATCTATGGTTAGTTCTTTATTGACTTAAGATCGGCAAATTTTAGATAAAGGAATTTGTTTTTGATTCTCCAAAAGTGCATACGTCTTTAAAAGGCAATTAATATAAATTTCGAAACATATTTGGTAAATTTTCAATAAATTTTTTTCAACAACCCCAATAAATCAGTATAAAATGTTGCACACTTACAAATTGCTTCCTGTGTTGGAGGCTTTCATCCCTCTGACAATTAGGCCCTTCAGTGTTCGGGTCTTAAATAGGTAATAAAGTATGAATGCGCGTGCGCACGCCCTACGCACCTGGAGGAACATCTCTGTACTCATTTGTTATGGTTTGATGACGTCACGGTATGTGTACAGATTAGTAGAGGTCGTTAACTTTTATTACGTGGTACTATTTCAGATGATTTAATAAAATACTCTAACATATGTATGATAGTATGACAATTATAGGTATATGACATGTTAGTTATATTCTCACTCAAGTAACTTCGTGCTTCGGAATACATTAATGCAGTTTGTTCGTAATCTTAAGATGGTAGACGTAACATATAACAATCTGTAATGGCCCGTTGGTGGGCTGCTACCCGATCTAGACATAGCCATGCTGTGTGGGAAGGTCTCTTTCCTCCAATGAAACATAATAGGCTGTTTAATGCTTAAATAATTAGAATCTTAAAACTTTCGTTTTTTATAGGGTTTAACCTCCCTTGGAACAATGAAATTCTGTATATATTAAGGTAGATACGCCAACCGTGCCTCAAAAACAAAACGCAAAGAGAATACAATTGTGGCTCTTTAGGTAAATGTGCGCTCATTCGAAATATGGGTGTGCTGTCGCTGCATTCGGAACACTTTTTCGATTGTTGTGTGAGCATATCACGAATCTATACTTTTTACATTATATATTTGTGTTTCAAGAATTCTTTTTCTTAAAGCGTCCAGAAATCTGGTACTAAACAATACTTTTTTACATATTTTTTATGTTTCAAGAAGTTTTCATTGTCTTAAAGCGTTAAATGTTACAGCAAACATTGAATAGGTCCATAGACAAGGCACGCGCCCCGCCGGGTGTCGCACGTGGCGGCCCCTATAGATCGATATCGATGTTTATCGATTGATAGGTGTAAACTCTACCCGCTTAGGTTAGCGTGAGGTTGTGAGATGGAAAAAACGGGGGTTTATAGTTTTTTTAATCTTTTCTTTTTTTAGAGACAAAATAATTTGTTTATGGGTTCCAAAAAGTCTTATGTTTAGTCACATATATACATCCTCTAGACTGCAGCTCTAAACATGATGGGCACAGAATGTACGAAAAAGGTAACTGTATGAGATAAGTATATTCTTAAGCATGCAAGTTAATATGTTAATTATAAATAAAAGGCAATGTGTGTTTGTGACAAGTATTCTTAAAACGAATAATGAGGAAATTTGCGATCACAAACTAATGTGCTAACCGCTATGCCACTGCCAAAGATTCTTAACTCAACAAACAAAACAGTAGATTTTATAATCTTAAAATGTACCTTTACGTACTTTATTCATAATAACAAACATCTAGGAAAAGGAATGAAGCGCGTTCTTTAATAAATATTAACATGAGCAAAGCATTGCAAAATTTAACATAAAATTATGGTAAATGTTGGTTGGTAATATGTGTCATATGCACAATTATATGTCACAGTATAATTATATTATTTATAAGTAAATAAAAATAATCCGAATAATGTACAATATTGAAATTTATATTAAGTAAGCGTTATTTAATCGCCATTTTGTTTTTCCAGATCCATCGGACCGCAGGCATAATTTTTATACCGGATAAGTGTCTAAAATCATATTAATGGTAAGTTTAATCATAAGTGATACGATTACTGGCAACTTTCTATCTTAGTTTGTACCTAAATATATATTATTTTATTACTTAGCAAATATTAGTAAAAAAAACTTTAGTGAAATCCGATCGAAATTCTAATTAGTTAATTTAAATCTTTTTTTAACATAAACCTTAAAAATCTATTTTCGGTAAATTTTCGTAACAAAATTGAATACCATCGACTTATATATTACCGAATTCATGAAATAGTCTATGAATATCTGAACCGAAAAATATCAGACTACGTCATTTGTCATAGGAAATCCTAGTGCAGGGTTGGCAACACAGTATAATTTGTATTAAATCATTCTATGAAGGCTTCTCATATAAATCATTTAATATCTATATTTCTTATGTAGTCGTCAACTATAGATAACTATAATTTACATATTTAATGTGTTCCATAATAGGACTTGATTGAGGTTGGTAATGTTAATAAATGTAATTTTCAAATTATTGCATGGTACAGATATATTTCATATATTATTAGTAATTCCACCAATCCGAAAAAATAAAGGGAAACGTATTCCACAAATCCGCATTACGGACGAGTATGGTTTGAGGCCTGTGACCTGCACAACACCTATAACGGCGCACCCATAAAGGCTAGTAGATGAAGTCAACAAGATTACTATAAACCACCCGGAATGAAACCTATCCAACAAGCAAAATATTAAGAAATACTGCACACAAAGCTTTGACCCTCCACAA
>PQWD01008891.1:0-18738 GCA_019425675.1 Leucinodes orbonalis | reverse complement strand
TTGATCGAAAAATACGAACTCGAGTCTCTCCATCCTTCGATAGGCGGTTTTAGTCTTTGGTGTCGGCTACTAAATACCTTAGTATTGCGTAAGCATTATAATGGCGGGACCAGATCCTGAATTCTGTTATTTCATATTGCCGTGTTAAGTACCTACTATTTGCTACCTTTCGTAAAAAAATAGTACCTCTTCTATTTCAAAGTTATATTATACAGTCAATGGCGGGACCACTTGTGACAGCCATTGTAAGCTGCGATTCGTTTTATGAATATTATAGTACCTAATTAGCACCTACTCCTGAAAAATGAAAAATATGTAAAAGGGTGTCTAGGTGGTCGGTTCGGCACGGCTTATAGCCATGCTCTGTGGAAAAGCCTATATATCATGCACTGGGGTTTTATAAGTTTTTTATTATTGTACACAAAATTATGTGAAATACATACTTACCTACCTACTTTTGTTATAATACATAGGTAGGTACGTATAGACGTACAACCTATGTTATACATGATAATACTGATTGAAGCTATAATATATATTTGAATTGATGCCTTTAAAGTTGTTAGCTGATGTGACAGACTATATTCGCCGGACTCAAAGTGACCTTTCCCATAATCATCTAAGGGCAATGCCATTGGACGTTAAACCTTTCTGATTCACCTATGAAAACAGACATGCTCAATGTGTGTGTGTGTAACTGACATATGACGTATAAGAAAGAGAAAGAAAGTAATATTTATTCTGTGTCAGTATACAATATTACCTTAAACATAAAAACTTAAATCTAAAGACACAGAACAGGTATTCCACTCAGCAACAGCAATGGTGATGAAGACACCATGACGCTGGTCTTCCGTGGCTACCTTCAAAGAGAGACTACTGCATACACGCACTTTACATAATACACATATTAAAAGTTTATTAAAGGGCATATGGACAAATAGGGTATATATCTCACTCAAAACTTAAACAAAACATGTAAATATAATAATAAACACACATATAAGACTTCGTTGGACTAATGGTGTATGCTGGGGTGTATGAAATACTGATTTTCTTTAAAGAAAATTATATGTTGGCAGTATCATGAGACTTACAAGATCCCATTCCTGTGACGTGGCAACCATCATTTGGCAAGTAGGTAGGTGAGGTTATAAATGTTTTAATTGAGATGTATACATATTTTGAATTTGTTGTAGATATTTTTAGGTACTAATATTCATAATAAATAAATTAAAAGAGAAACCATTTTTGTTTTTTAATTTAAATGTTTTAAAACTAAGCATATTTTTCTTAAAATTTTAACGATCAACTGATTACGCCATTATACATAAATAATATCATAAAAGATTACTCCCGAGGTTTAAGTACCTAACTATAAGTACTAAAATGACATTTTAAATAAAATAATAAGCAGATAAAGTTACTAGACTATTTACACAAGTAAATCGTACGACGAGATTTATGAATTCTTATTTATATTTTAGAAAGTCGTAGTTTTAAGTATAGCTACGTGGACTACGGAAAAGTTTCTCGTAGCAATGATATTTTCATTCGCTACAAGGCCTGCTATGACACTAGCGAGAGCTACACTTTGGTTTGCGGTTTATCTCATCCCGAAATATGAAAGTGCATAACACTCATGTTTCACGAGACCATATCTGGCACTGCGGTGGTACCTACCTAGACGACTCAGTATCGAGTTTACAACCAAGTACCAGGACAGGCTGTGCCCAGTGAAATCTTTTAAATAATGAAAGATAAAATGCAATGGACACGACGTCAATCATACATTAAATAATACCCACTGAAATTCACACAGCCCCTAACCCCCAATTAAACGAGGAGCTTGTACTTTGGGTACTACACAACGGATAAACATATTCAAATAGGTTTTTTTTAAATAAGTGACACTCGTTGCCTCCTTGTGTGTTCCCCGAGCATTACCTACAACCTAGCTGTCTTCAAGGCAAGAGTGAATAGGCGGTTTCTAGACGGACATGATCCATCCTCGGCCGCATCATCACTTTCTATCAGGTGAGATGGCGGCCAAATGTCCGTCTATAGAAGATTTAAAAAAGTAATTAATATATATTTGTGAAGTCGTCTAACCCGCACTGGGCCCACGTGGATGACTGAGGCCTAATCACCCTATATGGGAAGGCTCGTGCCCCTCGGTGAGACGTTTAATGAGCTGATGATGATAATATATTGGTGTGCGCCTCCACAGGACTACCCAGAGTGGGGGGTCAGCGAATATATTTATAATTATGTGTATCATTTTGGAATTAAATACATACTTATCTGACTTTATATCTGAATTAGGTTTGCACGAACAACCAGGTCATGCAGTGATCATGCAACATCGACGTATCGCGTGTCCGCTCACTGACAATCCGATGCTTGCCGGCAATTAGCGTTTCGCTGGCTTCAAACAAACAAATGAAAGCATACAATTTCCATTTTGCTCTAACTGCGCTGTGCACTAGAATATTGATTGATGTATGATTTTGAACGAGTTGGTATAATGTAAACAATCGAAATGAGTTTAAATTACAATGGAATGAAATAATATATTAGGTGACATTGATTTTTCATTGAAGGTACATTCATTTAGTATAGAACATAACAATTTCTGAAACAATACACCCGCCATTCTGACCCACACGAATATTTTGTATAGAAAACCAAGGCTTGTTCCATGCAGTGAGCCGTTATGGGCTGATGATGATGGCCTATGGATAGTAGAAGCTCTATACTTTAATTGGGACTAGATGGCGCTGTATAGCGATGGGCTTAGTCGTTCACGCGGACCAAGTGGGGATTGGCCGACTTCAAACACAACCTTTGAATCTATTTCCAGGCTTGCGCCGGTTTCTCAATGATTTATTCCCTCACCGTAAAAAGTATTTTGTATTAAGTATTAACGCCAAAACACAGGATATGCACTGCTTATTTGCTTAAAAGTATATGGAACGCACGATGTTTTTTGTAAATACATACATAGAAATCACCCAAACCAATACAAACAGACATGTTCATGGACACAAATGTTTGTACTGCCCGGGGATCGAAACGGGAACCCTTGGTGTAAAAGCTGACATCATTTATTCCTTAACCGTAAAATAATAATAATGTTTTCTTATTAAGTATTAACGCTGAAACACAGGGTATGCACTGCTTATTTGCTTATATGGACCACAGACCAATACAAACAGACATTTTCATGGATACAAATGTTTGTACTGCCCGGGGATCGAAACCGGAACCCTTGGTGTAAGAGCTGACATCTCAACCCCTTACACCATATGGGTCGTCAACATCATTTACAATGTAAGAATCATTTACAATTCAACAGTAATAATTATTGAAAGGTTAACCTTTCGGAACCTTTCCATGTTTTAATTGTTATTAACACTTGTTTTTCTTCAAATAGAAAACCTTTAAAGAATTCAGTAAGCCCGCAAGGTTCAAGGATAAGGGCTGTGTTGACTCATTAATTATTTAATAATACCTGCTTGAATTATTTATAAGGAACAATGTTTACTGTATTATGTATACGTTATTGTTGAGCGATAATCGATACGTTTTTTGTAAGGTAAAAGTATCACTGAGCTTAAAAGAAAAAGTACTTATTGCTGCTTCATGTTTATTTTTTTTTCAAATAGGCAATCTATGTGGTGCATTGGATAAAAAGTCTGCTATTACACTGGGTTCCACCATATTTTAATATCCACGGACATTCATACAGCGCCTTCTAGCCTCATTGTAGCAGGAGCTTGTAGTCCATACTACAAGCTCCCATTACAAGCTACCCGTGTAAACAACGTATAAACATAAATCCTTATTTTAGTTTTTAAATACATATTATACTCGTATATAGAAACACCCAGACTATTATGTATGTTTATACCCTGGGATCGAAACCGAAAAACCTGGGGTTGACTTCTTAATCATTAGACCAAATGTTTTGCACCTGTGTTTCGGGATAAGGGCACTGTAGCAAGTAAAATTACCGGGTTTATAACCTAACACCTGTTCTCTCAGGTGACGGATGCAGGGCAATGTTGACGGAAAATAATGACTTCCTACTCCTATTAGTTATTTTCCTTCAACAGTTTCTGCCATGGTCAGCCGTTTCACTTACCACAAGGTAAGCGAGTTGACCGCCTCGTTCCCTTATACGAAAAAATATATTACCTTCTTGTACAATTAGTTAGATAAGTATATATCTAACTTTTAAGGATTTTTTTGTGCTTATACATAAGTTTTATGTCAATGTTTATCCCTGTGTCCAAGTAATCGAGCATTTTTCAACTAAGTATGTATCTTTTTATATATAGATTTTTTATCGATTTTAGCGGTTGGCAATTATCCTAAGTGAATGATAAAAATATAACTATCGACATTGACGTCACGACCGCTAGGTTTTATATGGTCAAGGCTTACAAATGGGGTTCTATTATTAAATATAATATAAATACCTAAATTTGAGCAATAGTAGCACTTACCTACTTCCTGAAATTGAAAAAGATCAAAGGATCCCCATCAAATGATCGACCACTGCGATAGTTGCATAACTACTGAGTCTCATGCTGGATTCTTGAACCCTTGGTGTAGTTGCCGACGTCTCAACCATTACACCAAATGGGTCGTCAAAAAATAAATAAAGATGTATAAAGCTTTCACTTTTGTCTGCTTCACCGGCAGTTTTCATCACCAGATATCTACATCTATTTGAACCTTTGGTGTAGTATTCAACGTCTTAAGCAGGTAGGTACCAACAGATTGGTCAATTTTGATTTGATTCGATACCCTATGATTATGGATCCCCACAAATATAAAAAAATACGTGATATCTTCGCAGGCGTGCGTAAGTTTTGCTCACGATGTTTTCCTTCGTCGTAAGAACGTCCGATAACGTACAATTTCGAAAATTAGAAAACACATTGGTATGTAGCGGGAATTGAACCTGCGCCCTCCCGATGAGTAGGCAACTGTCCGTATATTGATCATACATTTATATACTGCATAATACAACCGCGTATTATTAATACATTTTAATACTAAATATCGTTACAATTGTAACTATTCAATGTACAATAAAAGAAAGCTTCCTTTATGTAATGCTTCCTGGTATTTCTATTGGCTTTATGTATGTTCAAATGTTATTTCCAGTCAATATTATTATTTCAATGTAAGGCAGTGACCATGCCGCAACGGTGTCTACGCCAGGGTTCAATATTCAACCAAGGCCAACAATTAAGACGTCATAGTATTCATTGTAAATATTTATAAAGATACTAAATATGTTCTCATAGATGATGGCCGATGGTGTAGCGGATAGCACATTTGATTGACGAACGTCCATGTCCATTATATAATATTCCAAATTTGTTCAACCGTCCTTTCTTATTTCCCACCGCCCGACCAACTGTAAGGTCCCATCTGAAAACCAGTGCTGGGCTACCGAGCCTAGTTTATGCTGAGATTGGTTCCTTTTGCTTAAGTTTTTAGTTCATTATGTTCTTTAAATATTTCTGTTGTTTTACTTAGCAATAAAGCTTATTTAATTTTTAAGAAACATTTTGCAAGTGTCGTTTATCTGATGGGTGACCGAAAAAATCTTAAGTGGAAATAGTGGAACCGACTTTTTAGGAGAAACCTTCTATAAATACTATACTGACAGAACATGTGAGTATAAAAATATAATGTATAAGAGGCAAAAGAAAAATATAAGTTTGTGTGTTGCGTTAGTATATATATATGCGTATATCACATAGAGAAGAGTTGTGTCTTTGTGTAGGTATCTATTAGTTACTTTGGTTCAACAATTTCTTCTGAATTTACGTATATGATTGTTGCTATGAAAAGATTAACATTTAAAATTTATATAGGTACCGTCACAGGATAAATATGTTTCTAAATTAATTGCCCCAGGTGTTACCTACCCACAAAAGTAGTTCGAAAGTTGTAGAATTATTAAGATGTTATAAAATAAAGCAATTTTGTTTCTTACTTAGTTTATTATTTTTTATAAAAACACTACAAGACATAAAATATTTACACATGTTAGAGAAATTGTAATTTTATCCTTAAAAATTCAATACCGTATTGAAACTAGTTTACATTTCATTAAAGAGAGTATAAAGGAATTAGGTTCTTTGCATCTTCATTTATTGAGATTAATAATTAGGTTTAAACTCCAGCTAGCACATTACTTGCGGTATTGTTTTGAATCTTGGCAATTTCTTCTTTGAACTTCGAAATGGTTTCTTTGGCGAGATGCAATTTCTCCTTTAACTCTGATATTTCATTTCTAACTTTTGCTTGTGCATTTATGATTTTTTCTAGCGTTTTTTCCTTTTTGTCTTCAACTGAAATAAAATATTAATAATAACTTTTTAGTTAGGCCTAGATATTTTAATAATGCTTATTCATATATGGTACACACATCTCATCAATCATGCTGAATAGAAATGAATTTAAACATGCTAGGTAATCAAAGAATAATATAAAATATGAGTAAAAACAAAATAATGGAACCTTAAATCCTTGGTTCTGCTTTGGTTGATCAACTAAGTGTGCCGAATGCATATAAGGCATGCTGAGCATCCATGTAATGGATAATGTTTATTATTATTATAGGTTAGCAATGGAGAAATCTGCCAAATTTTAGAAAGGGAATGTTTATACTAACACTAAATTGTACTTACAATCAGTATCATGTGTCCATGGGCCATTCGTAATTGGTTTGACACTATTCAACAGGTGTTGCATGAGTTGTGTTGGCTCTTGGAATACAATTTCTTCATAACTCTCACTGACCAGGGCTCTGCCGACAGTAGGAGGTGCACCTTCCGTTACAGGGGATTGAAACAGTTTCAATATATGATAAAGTGTCACCTGGAATTGAAAAAAACAATAAACTTAACCAAGAATTTTTGTTCAACAGGTTCAAAAGAAATTATGGATTTATTTGTAAGTTATTTTCTTATATAAAGAATTATGAAAGTACATTATTATTTTCACTCTAAAAATTAAAAAATTCAAACTATTCAGTTTTTGCATTAATAAGTATAACCTATTCTAGGCATTTTTATTTCTTACAGAAGGTAAAGTTTAGCTCAACTTTGTAGGAACTACTGTCTGGAATATTTATGGAGTTTATGGTAAGAACTTCACCATAGTAGATCCTAAGTCCAGCAGTAGAACATAACAGATTGTTAAAGTAAATGAAGTAAGTACACTTACAGGTCTTTCATTAGGATCATGAAAGTGAATCTTGATAACAATTTCAAACTCGCCCCAACCAGTTTCAGTGAGTTCATAAGGTGGCTTTGTTACTATCCTGTTAGGGTTTGCGTAGCTCTCGTGTAGCTTGAAATTGACCTTCTTAATGTATGTAGACATATCTTCGTTTGCGTAAGGCTTAACATACACCGTCCATTGATGAGTGTGTCCATCTTCTTCGCGTTTCTTGCCGAAGTACCGAGCCACATTGCCATACACTATAGGCTTTACTATCACTAAACCCTGAAAGGACAACATATAAAACTCTGCTCTTTAAAACATTTAATTGTACTTGTAGTCCCTAACTAAACGTATTGTTATGAGTAAAGAAAAATTGTACGTGTATTCCAATCAAAAACAGTTTAAAGCCATACCTTGACCCTCCCTCCGGAATCGGGGCCGAAGTCTGTTGGCAAGCTCATCTCAACGTCGATTTTGGAAGTCAGCTTGACTAGTTTTATTTACCAATATTGAGAATTTCATACAAATCTGTTGGTAAACAAGAAGAAAAGATCTAGAAAACAAAATTGTGTTATTGACTTGACAATCATGACATTGACACATCGTCAGTGTCAAATATTTGACATTTAACTTTTTCTATTCTTAAAGAAGCCAATGCATTGAGCTTTATAAAGTCTGACATTAATTACTGAATATGTAACTTAGTAAATTATTATATGAAAAAAGTAATAGCTGTGCTTTTAATCACTTTAAGAAGTTTTTCTGTGATTTATTATTTATTAAATAGTAATATTGTAAATACTGATGTCATTCCATTATACCAGAATCAGTTAATAACTTGTTTAATAATATTATACAAGGGTTGTAAATTTATTTTAACTTTTAGAACTGCCTCCATGGTCTAGTGAGATCACGTAATGAGTGGTCATGGGAATTCAACCATGAATCCCAGATTCGCTGAAAGTAACGTGAAGCGATTATGCCCAGTTTGGCTAGAACATTGCAGACTGCATCTTCATATTATGTCCATATATTTATACGTCTGTAGCATCTCCGGATTTATGAATAATAAGATTTTTTAAAGGGCATCGTGCGCTTGGTATGTTCTTGGACAATACATTTATATCGTATCTTTCTAATTTCTGTAAATAAAACAGTGAAGCGTTTTGCAAATTTATTTATTTCCTTAATAGAAGGCAAGTGAACAATGGTCCAACAAGCTCTTTTCACTTACACTTAAATGCAATATAATATTTGAATAACATTTAAACTAACTACCTAATTGCGTAAGTGTTCGCTCTACTTTATAATGAGCACGGGTTATCCAATCACAACATTCAGAACGTGGTGTTAAGCCACGGCACGAGGCCTTCTGGTCAGTGGGGGTATAACAAATTAGGCCATAATCAACTGCTTCTTGAAATCCACTTCGTTTGCACAATCAGTCATTTGAGTGTAAGAAAAGCAATCGCCACCAAATAGCCTCGTGTTAATTAAAACTTGTGGTCAGCACGTGTGTTCTCTGCATCGCAGAGGAGGGGGTTGCTCTCCTCCTCTAACCTCGAAGATCTGGAGCTGTGTCGCGACGCTGATACCCTCTGTGTGAACGTTAGGAGGTTGGGAACTAGGCCGCTGCAGGGCGTGGCGGGCGCTGAGCGAGACGAGGCGCGGGAGCCGGGCGATATCCTCGAGGTCCGGACCGGGTAAGCCACAGACAACGGCATATATAAGCTCGACTTTCTGGCTCTGGTTTTCTTGACGCTTTCGAGACGTCGGTGTCGTCTGTCGTCGTACCGCCGTAAGGTGGAGTCTCGAGACTGCGTAGGGCTGGTAGGCTGCGGTGGAGACTCGCAGGGGCCGGGCTCGGCCTCCGGCGCCGCGAACACGTGCCGCAGTCCGTACGGCTCGGGCTCGTAGTGCTCGTCCGGTCCTAAGGGCGACCGTGGAACAGGCGGAGACGTTCCCAGACGGGGCTTGCACCCGCCCTCGCAGAATATCTCACAGTCTATCAATTCTAAATCCAAATCAAATGAAGGGTCCTGTGGAAAAAATATAGCTTTAGGCAAATAGTAGTGCTATATAACAAAATATACACACGGAATATATTGGTATCTATCACATATTTTAGTATTATAGTCTATCGGCATAAAATTATGGTAATATTAGGGTACTAAAACTCGTTATAAGTAAAAGATATGGTCCGAAAATAGCTGTAAGATGGAGTCTCACACAGAACTGCACAGTTTCATAAAGTTCTCTGAGTTTTATATATATTTCAGTCGTGAGAGTCTGACCATGAACCACACGGGTAGAATTCAGATGATCAGGTTATCGCCTCTGTAATAAATAGCTACACGGCCGATGTGCTAAGATTATCCTGGAAGGTTTTTGCGGTGTACGGTCTGATTACGATCAGGTTGTTGACCTTAGAGCAAATACAGTTTAAGGAGTCTCACCAAGGGCTGTACAGGCGATGTGATAAGGTTGTCCCGGAAAGTCTGTGAGGTGTCGCGGGCCCGGGACTCCGGCGGTCTCGGGCGTGCGCGCGCGTCCGTCAGTGACGACAGCGACCGTAACAATGACCGCCCGCACCCCGCACCGCACTCCGGGTAGTTGCTCGCGCACGAGTACGGAGGTGGGACGATCGAATTCGCCTGGCGAACATTCACATTAATATTATAACCCTGGGGCCACACGCACGCCTAACGTCAAACGCCCATCAACACGGTTATTCATGGCGTTTTTGTGTGACTCCAGCATAAAGGCAAAAGTGTGTGTGTTGCTTCTGCATGTTGAGATGAAGAGATTTAAATAAAAATAAAATAAAACAGTGGGTGGTAATGATAATGAAATAAAATAATTGATTCATTCAATCATTATCGGCCGCAAGGTTTGCCACAGTTGAGATGGCTCTCTTAAAAATGTCAACCGAATATTACACAGCGTCATGTATGTAATGAATGAATATAAATATATTTATCCGTTGTTTAGTACTCATAATATAATACAGGATTCACGCTTAACTTGCGGCTAGATGGCGATGTGTGAATGTCAGTGGATATTTATTCATTCAATGTATACTTTTTTAAACTATTATACACTTGATACACACAATTACATTTGGCATAATATTTTGACGACTCATGTGGTTGGTAATGGTTGAGCCTCTAACCCCACAAAGTGTTCCAGGTTCCCTATGCAGTATTTTTAATCATTTTTAGGCATTGTTTACATAGCTCTTTGACCTTTGTATTGGTCTGAGTATTTATATCTACTGTCCATAAAAATAATTTCTAATTTAAAATGTGTAGGTATATTTAATAGTTAATACTACATACCTCATTTGCTGCGTTGCATATGAAACTGGAATTGAGAGATTCCGCAGTGCTTGTCGCCGATAGAGAGCCTGGAAATAGGTGCATTTCTAATTTAAATCCGATTAAATTTAATAAGAATGTCTATGTATAAATTAAAACACAAACCGTGGTCAAATTTAGTTTTGCCAAACGGATTGCGCCCTCGTGCTTTTTATAAATATCTTTTAATGGGTCGAGCATCTCAAACAAAATTAACTTTTCAGAAAAGCGGTAATTATTATAAGTTTTCGTGTCTTAAGCACAAGTACAGCCAATCAGAGCAAGCTACTAACTGCATAGAGTATTTTTAATTCAATTAGACGATGCAGTCTTGCCTTTGTAAGCCGATTATGGAATAGTACGGATGAAAAGAAAACACTTCGATTTGACTTCAAAAAGAGTTGTATAAGGCTTTGTTGATGACGGTGAAGCCTTAGCGATGCGTTTCTTAGTTTGCGATACAAAGAATGACGTCATTACCTATGTATTTAACCCTTCAACTGCCGCTGACGAGTATATCGAACAGAAACAATTGATTAATTTAAGGCAGTGGCATGCACAGAGATTATGAATAGGGAATGCAAAGTGAGTGGCACTGATCACAGAAACAGTAAATAATTTATATCTTTGTCAAATTGAGTGCTGATGATGACTACAGATTGCCTATGGATTCAAATCTGTAGAGGAAAATGGGCGAACGCTAAGTGGAAATCATTGAATATGTTATTGATTTTGACTGGACCTACTAGTTATTTGCATATATACTTCTGATTTAAGGGTTATTTTTTAAGATACTTATATGCTGTCGGTATTCAGTCGATTCATCGTAAATGACTTCGTGCGAACCCTCTTTAGGTGCAAGCCCGCGGGTGGTGGCCCGCGTCACCCACGCACGTCTTCTGCACTGAGGAAACTAATCGATGAAAAGACGTAGGTATAGGTAGGTTATATTATATACAGCAGTGTAAATTTAATATTAAGTTTTCGTAATCGAGAAAGGGGAACCGTCCTACCCGAATGTAACACGAGCAAAACCGCGGGTAATAGCTAGAATTTGTAAGTGTATCATAAAATGGACCTACCTAAAAGTTGTATCATATTTGTGCATCTAATTGGCTAAAACTTACCAGGAGCCCTTATGACGTAGTTTCTGAAGTAATGGACCATGAGATAATTACCGCCTGCCTTCCCGTCACCGTCGCCACACGTTATCACCAACGGGTACAGGTCGGGCTTCGAAGTAACCTGACGGACAATAAAATATATTTGGTATAACAAGTTTATTGGTCGGATGAATACAACCAATGTCATTAATCCCTTGACCGCCTGGTATCTAGACACAATGGAAAATCTATTCACACACACAAACACACAGCATACACACACTCATACTCACGAACACGTAGACTCGCACACACACACTACAAACTCACATGCGCGCACACGCAACCATTCTCACCATACCCACCATATTAGGACGGAGTCTACTCTGATTGCCAAATGTTGTTGTACAAAATTAGATCTCTGTATTAGTTTGGGGACTGGTGCTCCGTTTTATAGGCCATCAGCCTTGTTCAGGCACCACTCTTCTACAATCAAGTTGTATACATCACTGTATGTATTTATTTATTTATTTATTTATTTTAAAACTTAATGCACACTACAAAATAATGTACAAAGGCGAACTTAATGCCGAGTGGCATTCTCTACCAGTTAACCTTTGGTATACAGAAAGAGAACAAAAATGGTGCGGCCAGATAAAAAATAATCCAAAACAATATATATATATATATGTATACATAAATATATAATAAAGTACAAATATACATATAAAAATACATAATATACAAATCAAATAAATACATACATATATACATATCCAAATATAATAATCAGTAATATGAAAAATAAATAATGCAACGATAAAAAAAAAAAACCTGAAATGCAATACATAAATACTTATGATAAAAGGTGAGATTCAAAGAAAATAATTAATTAAAAATAATAACAAATAAAAGCTTACAATTAATTTGTAAGTAAAATAATTTCAATCTTTTCTTAAAAAAATTATGTACCTACATGCTTGGCGTTTTGTTTATAAGGTTATGGAGTAAATAAAGGCAATAATTATTTTATACTTTTATAATTGTTTGTGACGCTCTACTAAGGCGTCTCTGGCGGTCAAAGGGTTTATATGGGTCAGAACAGAGGCGGGGTAAGGCGTGGGCGAAATGAACCACCGTCTATGGCCTCGCGCCACATATAGTCTCGCAATAAATAATCCGGATACTAACCTAAGTATCACACTAATTCAAAAAAATGATTACCTACCATGAGATGTTTACCTTACTAATAGCAAATGCACAAGACGGAAAAGCTCGGAAGAAAAAGAAAGACATTCGTGAAATGAATAGATCTTTATCTTTCCTTGGCTAAAAGGTCTTGCCCAAGTCAAGTGTCTACATAGCACGCTAGCGAACTACAAAAAAATCCAGCACAATCAACTGAAACAAAGCACACAAGAGGCGTATCACTTCGGAGTATGGCGGCGGTGCGTGGTGGAAGGATCCGCAGCGGCTGTATTGCGGGGGGGTACGCGGAGCCGGCGGAATCGTGCTCAGATGGGGGGCGGCGCGCGCACCACCACCACCACCACGCCGACACGCCGTGGGACCGCTTCAGCAGGAGGCACCAGATGCAGCATATGAGGATGCCGCCGAGCGTGCCGAGGAGGAACAGCACTGGCCTGGAATATCAATGGAATCCGTTTTTTTTCTACAGACATCTGGTGGGGCTAGATGGCGCTGTGTGAATGTCTTTACTACGCATTAGCCTGTTATATGGGTACTTAACAACGGATAAACATACTTATATACTTTGTTTGTAAGTACATACAATTATGCATAGAAAACACCAAGATAAACAAACATGTTCATGCACAAAAATGTTTGTACTGCCCGGGGATCGAACCCGGAACTCATGGTGTAAGAGCCGACATCTGAACCATGACAGATGGGTCGAAGTATTAATAAAAAATGTTTAACTCTTTTAAAATTAATTTTATAAAGTAGATTGTGAGTTTTATCATGACATTCGGTCTGTACTTTGTAACGACCCTCGTCAAAGATGGCGGTTCTGTATCAACACAAACCCTTCTCAAAGTCCATTTAGCAAAGATGCGAGTGTTCATGTACTTAGTCCCTAAATATTACATGAGTTTGTTTACACGACTGTTAATTAGTTTTGGAATGGTTTTATTAATTAGAAATGACGTCATTTGATAAACTGAATAAAGATAAATGATTTAGGTGACGTGCCGCAAAATGTTTTTCTCTTTTTCGCTTTAGTTAGTTTTTAGCATTATTTTTATAACAGACTGTATTACTTTTTGTAAGGAAACAACAGTATAACTAAAAATTGTGATTAAAAAGATATAAGTTGCCCTTATCACAAAGAGAGTGCCGTATAACAAATAGGTTCAAATATCCTGGAATCTATAATCGATGTGCTTTCCTAGTTTTTATTACCTTCGTGCAGAAAACCCATAGTGGTAAGATACGAATATCGACGTTCGCATGCGGTGATGCTAAGTGAATTATATACGAGTATTTTACGAGCACCGCACTAGCCGCTCGTTTTATCTGTTGCCTACTTACCTATATATCTTAATCCCAAATATATAACGGGCTGGCAAATCGATAATCTGTTGGCTTAGATCATGGACTATATTTTATACTTCCATGGCTTAGATAAACAAAAACTGATATGCACAATCACGAAGAAATGTCGACCTAAAATTTTCTGAGCCGCTTGACAAATACTTACGTTTAGTTTCTATTTATGACATAGAATTATTGAAAGAATATTAGAAAGAAAGAAATAATTTATTATTTTTGCACATCGCGACACAAGCATAACAAAATTACAGTAAGAACACACTAAATGACAATTTCATTGTGCTACGACGTCCAAAGTAAATGGACCCACTCAGCATTTGCCGTGGTCCGGTGATCGGACCCTGACGCTGATTTTCCGTGAGCCCGAGTGAGTAGGCGCACGGACAAGATCGCTCCAGAATTTTTTTTTATATATTTTTTACATAATATAAATATGATATAAGTATATGTTATATATAACATTACAATTACAATTAAATACTAATACTATTGAGATGCACCTAAATATAAATAATATTGAGAGAATATAATTACATAAACATCATAATAAAATATATTAGTAGTTACTAGTAGTTAAATATATTAGTTGGTAACACCATTAGACAATAATCATTCTTCTATATTTATACCATTTTAAAACATAAATATTCTTATCAACCTCCTCCCGCAGTAAAATAACCTTAAATCGATTCGTTAAGTCACACGCGCGGCTGCCGCGAGGTACAAAATTGCTTTATTTTTCCAAAATAAAAGTATTTTCTAAAATAAAGGTAACTTATGTTTTTCCTTATTACATCAGCTACCTGCTAAAAAAGCACCATCCAAATCTATCCAGCTGTCTCAGAGATTACCCGGAGCAAATAAACAGATAGACAGACGGACAACAATTTAAAAATTGGTATACTTAATACCTATATATTCAAATGCATGAAGGAACAAATTGTTATTTCAAAATAACAGACACTCTAATTTGTATATTTGTATACAATTAAATGTATTATGTAATAGAACATAATACCAACCATTGAGCATACCACGGGTAGTTATAGCCGGGCTCCTTATAGGGCTCGTCCTCCCGGCGCGAGGGTGTCGTCGCTGGCGCACAGCACCCTATGCTCGCAGCACACCTCTGCTGGACACAGCCGACCGTCAGGGCATTCGATCTCGGCGGCTGCACACTGTATATAAATAAATAATAAATATCCACTGACATTCACACAGCACCATCTAGCCCCGAGTTAAGCGTGAAGCCTGTAGTATGGGTACTAATCAACTGATGTACATAATTATACATTTTTTTTTGTAAATACATACGTATTATACATAGAAGACATACAAACAATAACAAACAAAAAAAAGACATGTTCATGCACACAAATTTTTGTAATGCCCGGGGATCGAACCCGGAACCCTTGGTGTTGCAACCGACGTCTCAACCGCAACACCAAATGAGTCGTCAAATATATGAATAATCTTATCATTATAGGGCCCCATTAAGGGACACGATTCTTCCCGAAAAGGGTGTAATAGGCGTAAGTCGTCCACGCCAGCCCAGTGCAGATTGTCGAATTCACTCACAAATGATTTTCTTCACGGTAAGAGCGTTGGATAAACGTAACTACATATAATTTCCAAAATTTGAAACGACATGGTACGTGGCGGGATTTGAGCCTGCACCCTCCAGATCGGAAAGCAGCAGTCTACACCAATGAGTCATCGACGCTCTTATAACCATGATGATTATAGGTTGCTGGAGTTAAACACTTTCTGATATAGTCAAGCTTTGCCTGAATTTTCACGGATGGCAGGCGAGCTAGAAATACAAAATCATTTAAAAAGTTAAGGTCAAAGGCTGCCGTCCGTTATTTGCATGTTTTGTTCCTAAACAGCCAGTTTTTTTTCCAGCCCAATGCGAAACCATCAAATTTTATTTAAATCGCTAAAACTTAATTTTTGAAGTATGGGAACTCAATCACGGATAATTAATATAATTTTGTTTTTTATAGTGTAAATCCACACATAATAGCTAACCCATTACCGACATACATAAAGATTTAATACTTATAGATGACTTTTTTATAACCATTCGTCATCAAATTGTTTTTGGTCGTTGGATAAATGTTTATACAAAAGGTCAAGGTAACTATCATCAAAGACCACCAAGCGCTTTTAAAAGACTTTAGTTTGCCGACTAATCTACTCCCATTGAACTGCTGGCTGTTTACTAGCTTTGAAGCTATGCTTTGAACACCGCGATGAAAGCATCGTCAGGGATGAGCTCATTTCAACCTACATTCACAACTTTTTTTTAGGAGACAGCTTAGCTAAAGTGTGGTTGGCAGTGATTTCGGATCTTTTAATTAACGCAAATGTAAATGTGCTAAGTCTAAGCTAAGCTAAAATTTTATCGAGTCGCCGACTTAAGAGACTACCATATAATTATGATGATGCCACCAAACTTTGGCCACTTCTATCGTACTTTCAATCGCTACCAAAAGGTCTCAAAAACCGCATGAAAAAAGAAAGTTCTGCCAAGAAAATGTATAAGGACACGCAACCACAAAGAGCATGTTACATTCACGGTATTAGTTTATCTTCACTGTTGGATAAGACCTCACGTCGTTGATAGATTTACCTTTACCTACCACGGTGTATGTGTACCTATTATTATAAAACAATTACCAAGCGCAAGTCGGGATGGCCCGTGGAGGGTTCCGCAGCAGCAAGTAACATAAAATAAAGTACTTTTTATTTACTTAGGCACCTACTACAGCTTTAATATGAAAAAATTTGGTTCACCGTTTTTGACGTATAAAAAAAACTACTCACCAGAAATCGTTCAAACTAAATTTCGTTGTTAGATTTCATGGTAATACATCACACTTTTTTTTCGATTTTATCAACCCCATAGTTTAAAAGTTAAGAGGGGGGGGGACACAATTTTTCCAACTTTGGGAGTGTCTCTCGCGCAAACTATTTATAAAAAAATATATTAGAAACTTCGATATCATTTTCAAGTTCTACACATTGATATCTCACACGGGGGGGTACGCAGAAAAAAATTTTTTTGGGTTTCAGTTCAATGTATTGGGAACCCCAAAATATATTATTATTTTTTCAAGTTTCTTGTCAAAACCTAATAGCGGTTCACAGAATACATATACTCACAAAGTTTGATAGTGTAGTGTTTATAGTTTCGGAGAAAAAAGGGTGTGACATACGGACGGACAGACAGATAGACTTGACGAATCTATAAGGGTTCCGTTTTTTTGCCATTTGGCTACCGAACCCTAAAAAGAAGAACATTACAATGTTAGTTTTCTTAATTTTAATAATATCACCCCCACATGCCGTCCATGGACATGAAACTGCCCAGGTGGTTTTTCGTGCACCACCACCACCAGGTGTCCTTAGATTAGCGACGGGACTATTACTGGTCACTGCTCACTAAATAAGCATTTTCGCACATTGGTATCACAGACAGTCATCTGTGCAGAGCGTTCATGAAGGAGGAGGAAACGGTGTCGTATGTGCTTAGGTGTACAGGCATAGCCTAAATCCACAAGGAAACTATCGGTTCACCGGTAACTCTTGCGAACGCCCTAAGAAGACCGGGAAGATAATCTGCTTATGAAGGGAGGTGGGCTGGTTAGGGTGACCAACAGGCCGCTATGGCCATACCCAATGGTCCACTTTAAGAACTGCAGAAATAACCTCCGTAACATAGAACATCACATACCGAATTATGAGAATTACAAAAGAGTGCAATATTTGATAATCAAATACGGTGACGTCAGTGTTGTAATGACATAGAAAATATCTATGATGTAAGAAGTATAGATTCATGATATGCTCTCAAAACAATCGAAAAAAGTGTTCCGAATGCAGTGACAGCACACACACATATTTCAAATTAAGCGTACATTTACCTAAACAAAGAGCCTACAACTACACGAGGCACGGGTGGCGTATCTACCTTTAAATATACAGAATATCATTGGAAAATGTATGGAAATAAGAGTTGACAGATTGGAAAATGTTGCTTAGTAATTTATTAGTACATAGCAACATCTATATATCGTTATATTCTACATAGTATAAATATTTAAATCTATGGGCAACCGAGTGTTAAACGTATAACTTCGTTTAATATTCAGAATGAATAATTATCACGAAGAGATGACAACATAAACTACATGCTCATGTACTCAAGTTTCATGACGTTGCTAATGTGCTTGACATTTGCAAAGGGCAAGAGGCAGACACAGATTAATTTACATAAGCGCTTTAACATTTATTACTGTCTCGTGTTTTTAGAAAAGCTTAATCTGGCTGTTTAAATATTTTTAACCGACTTCAAAAAAGGAGATAGCTCAATTCGACCTTTTTGTTTGTTTCACGGCTAATCTTCACAGTGTATGTACTCGATGATTATTTTTTCGTTCGAAAGA
>PQWD01008890.1:0-33218 GCA_019425675.1 Leucinodes orbonalis | reverse complement strand
TTCACACCTTTAAGCCTGGTCCCAAGACACTATGTGTCTCTTGAATTATTATTAAAGTAAAAGTAAACATTACATTACTGTTACAGTCCCACGTGATTGGAAATAACTCAGTACAGCTGGTAAATATGCAGCTGATTTTCTATCAAAATGAATAGTCATGTTAAAATGAATAATATAATAATATTGATTGTTTTTTTGTTTTCTTTTTCACGTTTCTAAATAGTAGACCGCCAATGACGCCTTAAGGCGCCAGACACAATAGATTTTCTATTGTGTCTGGATTCCCGGCGTTCAATGGGTTAATATAATTTAATTACTAATTGAGTTGTTTCGCTTCGTAGTTCCGATTATTTGTCACCACAATATTTTCCAACAGGTTACAGGTAGACATAAGTCTTACTATTTCACTTTACGGAGATCAAGAAAATAAAATTGTCATCATCGCATGGGTCTGCGAAAAATTTATCTCAATGCCCTCCGCGCTTTGGAAGACTCATTTTGCCGCCAGTCCGGATCCCAAGCCGTTAGTTTTAAAATGAGTTAATATCGATCGTTATTGTGTCTCAATAGTAAAATTTTGCACTCATTTTATCCATGCTTTGTGGGAGCGCCTTACTGTCTGCAGCGTTCCTTCGTAAAATATCCCCTAGTTGCAAAACGTCCCTTTCGCAGAATGCCCCTTTTTCAAAATGTCTCTACTTTATTGGCTTTAAAGGTTATTGAGTGAACGGGGCGGTTACGGGACATCTAACTACTATTGGAGATGAACTATCGCAGTCGAGGGTCCACTAAAGCGTGGACCGCGTCATAATGACGGAATTGCGATGGTGATCATCTGAAACACTTATAATCAAATTATTACATCCTAATGATTTTATATCTTTAATATCTCAAACTAGCGTTAGGTCATTGTATTGTTATTGAAACGGAAATAAGGCGTTTTGACAGGACGAAAAATGTAGACTGTTGATCTGCCTCTCACTGGATATTAACTAATACTGAACCATATTGGCCGAATGTATATGTCAGTCGAACCCAAAATGCTTGGTGTTGTAGCCGAAATCTCAAGCATTATGCCACATGGGTCGTCGTCACACTATATGGTTATGTGATGACGAAATGTACTATAGAGATAAAGCTTATACGACAGTCACTCAGAGTTATGTCAAGTCACCATAGGTTCGGTTGTGTCTACAAAATCTCGGTGAAAAGGTAGTGAAATGTTAGTGAAAGTCAAAGTACTTGATAAAAGAACTGTTCCTTATATTAAGTGACTTAGTTTAGTGATTATGAGGCTATATTGGTAAAAACTATTTATACGGATGAGGTACATCGCGGTAGTAAAATCTTATACTCCAAATGTGCGATTTTAAGAATATGTTTCAAACTATATTGCTAAATTTGTAATTTGTTTTTAAAATAAAAATTTAAAAGACAGAGAATGTGATTGTTTGATGAATTAAGTCGATTAATTATTGTATTGGCAGTAGGTTTCGGCAAAACTTAATAAAGAAGCACTAGCTAAAGTTTACGGGAAAAAAGTGTTCTTAAAAAAACAAAGTTATCGGTACAGTTAACCCAGCAGTGCCAACCCTCACACAGTCGAGTAAACGTAAAGCCCGTGCGTGCGATATACGGGCACATCTCGATGCACACGCGCCGACTCCGCGAGCTCTCGGCCAGTTGACCACAGTCCGGCGCATCTGATGCACGCCAAAGAAAAGCCGACGCCTATGCCATAAAGAAAAAAATATTAATGTTTCAAATTTCGCGCGCGAATCCATAGTGTTGTGATTGAGTGGTGACAGCTAAATCGTAAACTGTCGATTGGGATTTAGTTGTAAACTGGATTATTGTTTGTCTGATTTACAGCTTTATCAATACTCGGATTTCGCACTACATTGCCAACTTACGGATTTTATTATGGTGAGTGAGATTTTTTGGACTACATGTTAAGACACTTTTTTCGGACAACGAATATTTTAAGTAAATTGTTATCATTAAAAGTATGAAGATTTTTAAATTAGTTTGAAAACTTTTTTTCATGTCTTATTATATTGATTACTGTTCTATATTGTAAGTTAACATATTTAAAACTAATGCTAAAAAGCAAAATTTTAAAATAGGCTGTATTTAGTGTTGCCAGGTGTCCCGATTTGCGCGGGATGTCCCGATTAATTAAACAAGAAATCAGATGTTTGATTTAAAAAATATATATTTACGCTACGTAACTTCCACTTATAACATCACTGTCAAATTCAAAATGGCACGCCATCAGCGTCACATAATATTTTTTATTGTTACCTGTCCCAACTTGCATCCTTAAATCCCGGTTTATTTGGCCTCATGTCCCGATTTAAAACAAATCGAAGCTGCCAGTTCCGATTTGTTACTAGCTGTAATTTAAGTAGTTCTCACAGAATGTTACCCAAACGAAAGCATCAATAACGTGTTAAATTACGCGCCAGAAGAAAAGTCTCACATAAGCGGTAATTTCCAATCATTCCCATTTATACCAGAATAAGTATGTGGTTAATATTACAAAAACTCTTACAAATTAATGATAAATGTATCTCCAAAGTGTTTATTTTGATTTCACATTACACAAATGCATGATCCAAAATGAAATTACTGGATACGGTGGATCTCTTATTTGCGAGTCTTTCATAAGTTGACATTTACCATTTAATTACACTTTTGATCATTGGATCACAGTAGGTTAACATACTCTCTGAAGTACCATTGTATGCACCGTTTTTCAAATTCTTCATGATTATTTAATAAAAAACACGAAATATTTTTAGGAAATAACTACAACTAACCTGCATCTGTGAGTAGACTATATAATTTCTAACATTCACGCTCGATGCCTTAAAAAAAAAATTTTGAAAGCATTGAGCCCATTTATCCAAGAATTAGGTTATTGTTTACTGGGCATCGATGAGGACTCCGTGGAGTAGTTAGCCGTTACTTACGCTTGACTTTGGTTAACGATCTCGAAAGTAACAACTGCTTTAATCTCCCGTGCATAGTTCTCTAGATTTATCCATTGCACGGCTCAGCCACATACCTCTTCAGCATAATTATCCAAGAGGTGAAAAGTCCGTTAAAGGATTTTCACGGTCGGGTCGAAAAGTTGTAGGCCAAACTTTATTCAACCTATTTTTATAAGTCTTCAATTAAGTAGACAGCCTGCCGGTTTGTGGAAATTGTCGCTACTCCGCGATCACTGTCGCATACAATGGATCACAGTACAGTTGCAATCTTAAGACAAAGATGCTAAGTCACAGTTGTGGACACCGCGTCTTGGCAAGCGTCGCAAAGGACGTCCTCCGGCCCGTTGACTTGCGAAATGTTGCTGGTGGAGGCTGGATAAGAAAAGTGGAAGAGGTATTCGATACAAAATGGAGGAGACCTGTCTTCAGCAGTGGACTGCGATAGGTTGAAGAGAGAACGTCCCATTGCACATGCCATCCCAAACAGCATAGCTATGGGAATCTAACCATCTTTAGCATGTAACTGGGATCAACGACTTCACGTGCCTTTCATAGCAATTTAATATTTTTCGATCACCCATCCGACGAGGACCATTGCGACGGGTGCTTGACTTGTGCGATTTCAACCAAATGCACAATACGCTACGCCATCGAGTCTCAACTTGTGTAATAAAACAGATATTAGACAGATATTAATTTTGCTTCTTTTTCGAGTGTGATATTTCGACAGTTCAACCTGCTGTTACTAGTAGTATCCATTTACGTAACTCGCAGAAAGGAAGTTTAAAAGCATGGACGAGCGATACATATTCATAAGTGTTTATAGTCAAGTCTCTTATAAAAATAAATCTTTATTCATATAGGCTTTTGAACGCACTTTCAAAACGTCAAAATTGTTCCATAAATACGACTATACTTAATATCATAAACTATTCGTGGGACGGGAAGGATGAGAATCACAATAACGCAGTTTTTATATTTAATAAGTGTACTTTTGCGAATCAATAAGTTTAAAAAAGTTTTAAGGCTCTTGAAATGCAAATACTGCTCTTTGTTAAGCACATCGCGACATTTCATTGTGGATGGCAGAAAGTGTCGACAAAAACTAATCCTGTAAAAATATTAAAAACAAAAATATTGAAATAGAATCTTGCAAAACTATATTTAAAAAAGAACTCAGAAGCAAGGCATGGTGAGTGCAGATTTAAGCAAACTTGATAATGCATACTCAATAGACTTTGTCAACACTCGTACTTGTTTATTACGCGAAATGTAATATAGCTATTCATTTGATAGCTTTTGAAATGTATGGTAAATTTTGTTAATAAAAACAACATTTAACATAGTTGTCGAGCCAAGTTCTTACGTGACGCGGCGTAAAAAAAACTTGCATGTAACTTCTAAAACAAAAAGTTTTTAATTATTAATTATTCACAAAGTTTACAATCAGGGTGAACAGGTTGAAGTGGCAGTGAACCGTTTGATATATCGAGTTCGTTAGAGTGAATCATTTCTGGAGTAGAGAGAGAGCGCGTCTAAGATAGCGTAGGACTTCCTCCGATCCGCATGATGACTTGTGAAAAGTTGCCATTGAATGATGGGCAAGGAAATATTTCATAAATTTCTTTATTATTTTATAATTGTTTTGATTATTTGCGTCAAATGAATGCTTTCAATTCTTCTGATTCCCTCATCTATTCTAAAGACTGTCTGGAACTGGAAGGCTTTGATTTATTCAAAGCATGCGGGAATCGATATCTGTTGCATTTGTCATATGTGATAGGTTGAAGTTAAACAGAGTTGAAAGTCAAAATAATGCGTCCTACCTGTAATAACATACGCAGCTGAAACATTTACTCTGACCGCGGGATTGATTCACAAGCGAGCGATAAAGAGAATCATGCTTGGTATATATTGCACGAATAAAATCGGATATCTTTTAATTATTGCTGCGAGAATTAAAGTTACTTTAAGTGAGGACAAGCAAGTACGTGTGATAGTTGGCCGGTTACATCGCAGGTACGATGTTCGGTAAAGCAATAATGTTCAAGGGGCTAGGAACGCTTCTAGGAAAGTGCCAAGTCCGATGCTTTGGCTGTACGGATCGACAACTTGCGAAAAGTCGCGATAGCTGGATAGGGAAAGGATGGGGATATTGGGCGCAATAGGGGGACATGGTTCCTTTATAGGTTGCTGTGAATAGAAGCGAAATAGATTGTAAGGTGAAATAAGTGACGTATGAATATGGCGCGTTCGTGTAAATTAATTTATGTATGAATGCTGAGCCACACTGGCCCGCGTAAAGATCGAAATGCGTGCAATCCGAAAGTTAGCCGCTCACTGTGGAGAAATGCACGTACCTACATAATTGTTTTTATTACAAAAACGAGTTTTAACTATCAAGTTTGTATGATAACATCGGATAAATGTGAGTGCTGACGGTGTTGAGCTGTCAGGTTGTGCTTCCGGGGTACAGGTTTTTCATTTCAAAACTCATGTTGATTCTAACAACTGCTTTACTCAGTCCGTACTGACTTGACTTACTAAGACTAACCGAACAACGTGTGGGATATGAATGGAGCCCTGAAACCCCACATAAAAGAATCCATTGAAGTAATAATACTGGATACTCTACATTGTTGATTATGATCTCTACCCATCAACCAGTATACCATTCCATTATTAAAGTATAATAGTTTTAAGACATAAAAGTGATTTCTTTGCACTCTCGTATTGCAAATGTTCATGGAAGGCGGTATCATTTACACTAAGTTCGTTTGCATTGCTCTTTTGCACCCTGTGGCATAAATTGATATATTAAGAACAATCAATTGAATTCATGTCAATAGAACAACGGATTTATTAATCTCCAAATTCTATGAGCTCCGACTTCATAACGTATATCTGTGAATGACGCCCCAGATTAATTAGTGAAACACAACGTAGTATGTGACGGTTTTATTGTTACTATTACCAATTTTATGACAAAGCATCAAGAGTCAATTTTGTTTGCTAATCCTCCGATTTTATGTTTAATAGTTCTCGTATATAGTTACTGTTGAAGTCGGATAATTACTCTCACTGTTAGATTATAGAACTGCATAGTTGCTTATAGAAGCGAGTGATCATTTGTTTATATAATTACGAGTTATTGCTGTTTGTGTGGGATGAGGGCTAGGCTGTTGCCTTACCATCTGGAGGGTGCAGGCTCAAACCCCGCCAATGTATTTTCTAAATTGTATATCCGCTTAGCTGACGCTCTTACGGTGTAGGAAAACATCGTGAGGAAACCTGCGAACGCCTACGAAGAAATTCTAAGGTTGTGCGTAAAGTCGGCCTATCCACACTGGGCCCTTGTGGACGATTAAGGCCTTACACCCTTTACGGGTCGGCTAGTGCCCCTAGGTGGGGACGCTCAATGAGCTGATGATGATGACTGTAATTTGGCGGTAAAAGCTGTCAAAAATATATTTTCCATTTTTTATAACATTGTATTATTCATGTCGTTATATGTCATACCATTTCTTACTAGTCGACCTCTGTTACTAACGTTTACCAGATTGAATTCATTGTATACTCTTCAGTTATAATAATATAAAATTACGGTGTTTTATGAAATATGGCACCCCATCATCACCATTAAATCACATTTCTGTGACATCTGGCCTCTAATATGCAGAACGGTATCACTTACCACTAGTCCATGATCATTTTACTCCTATTATAAAACAAAAGGAACAAGAAACACTTACACATGTGTCCGAATATCAATTTTCAATATGTTCACAGCACGCACAGAAGATCAAATGTGATGGTAGCATACTTTCTTCTAATGACTTGTCATTTCAATACAAAATTATTAGACAGTTAACTTTTTACCGAAGTCTAGGTCAATACGTGTTTTTAGATTAAAGATTCTTTTGAAATAAGGTACTCAATCTGCAATTACTACTGGGAAATCTCATTATTTTGGTGTTACGAGTGATCATTTATATTTTGTATCGAAACAGTAAACGTATTATAATGACAATTCATATTTTAAGTTAATGATTTGATTGTAGGCGGTATACGTAATTAGGTTACTGTCGGTCATGAATATGTCGTAGTTTAATTTTATTATTATTATCTACTTATTTTTCCATTCGCTGCTTATTATTTTTTTATTTATTTCTACAGGGTGGCTTACAGCTACAGAATGTTATGTATGTGTTTATGCTTGTATAAAAATGAAATAATTTACGACATCGCATTAGAAACCTTAAAAATAACAGTATTTCCCCACTTTTTAATGGATATTATTATAGATATAAACCTTCCTCTTGAATCACTATTTAAAAACTGCATCAAAATCCGTTGTGTAGTTTTAAAGATTTGAGCGCACATAGGGAAATAGGGACAGAAAAAGTTACTATGTTATATACTATGTAGTGTACAGGACGGTCAGGACGCTCACGTGATGGTAAGTGATACGCCTGAACATGACAGAGCGGCATTGATTGATACCAACAACTGATAGGCAGTTACTATCCTCCATCAATGCCGCTCTGCGCTCTTCACCCAAGACAACAGATTTTAGGTACCATAAACCCGGTAATTTCCCTAACTACAGTGCCCTCATCCCGAAACAGAAAAGTCCATAACACTTCTGTTTTACGGCACGATATCTGTGGTGGTACCTACCTAGATGACTGACTATGTAGTCTACCACTTAACAATCTAACTTTAAGATTTGTATTCCGGTACAAGTTTAATGTTAATGGTAATTGTACAATGAATGAATAGTTTAATGGTGATAACTCAATTTGATAAACTTTTCCCGCCATATCAATAATGCTTTTGGTGAAGCTGTGTTCTAGGCTTTAGGGTAAGGTAGATAGTGCAATTACTGGATTCTATGACTTTGTGAACTTAAACCTTGTAAAACCAAGTGGAGGGCTGCAGTTGAATGTCGACTGCTAGAGAAAGGTCCGCGTTAAAATCATTACAAGGTAACAACAACTGCACCAATAAGTCCTAATACGCCCTGGGCCCGCATGATGAATTCTTCTTTATTGTATACCAAAATACATAAAAAGGGAAAAAAGAAAGTACAATAGGCGGCCTTATAACACATAGCAATCTGTTGGATCTCACATTGGATTTGCAAAGCAAACCCCGCATAACTGAAAATAATACATCCTCTAGCACGCAATGGCCCACTTGTTACGCACATTTTTAACAATTTCCTAATCGTATCGTTTCGTATATTAGTAGATTATTGTGAAACAAATTATTTTTAACTATCTTAATACAATTATTGATTTCAACCGAAATCATTTTAACTAGCAAGGCTTAAATAAGATTTATATTGTATCAGTATACGTACCTATTTATATAATATTTAATTTAAACACATAAATACGTTTTATCGTATAATTGTTTCTAATTTCTCCGCGGTGTTGGAAGTGTTAGACCGTGACTATTTCACATATTATACGCCTTCTAACGTTAACTTTAGTAACTTTTACTTGTAGGTAAGAATTTCCACATCTCTGGTTGCAAACAAAAACAACGGTTGGGCTCATTAAAATTGCTAAGAGGCAATATGATTGTTCAAATATGTTTCGATTGTGCTCATGGAAAATGAGTTTCACTTGGCTTCAGGTGGTATGTATGGTCCGCAAGACATTTCTCGTTGAATATGATAATATTTTTAAAAACATTTAATTGACAATTTAAATTTTACTTTAGTAGGAACTAGGGCCTGGTGAATATTTTGGGGAGGTAAACGACTATATAGCTCAAAAGTAAGAAAAAATAGGGGAAGGGATTTCGGGTTTCTGGCGAAACACAATGCAAAGGAGTTGGCCACCGAAACAGATGTTAATGTGATCGTAATAAATGTGTATTTTTTTTTATAAAGTATTTTTTTATGTAACGAAGTGAACAAACAGTCAGGACGCTCACCTGATGGTAAGTGATACGCCTGACCATGACAGAGCGGCATTGAAAGAGACCAACAACTGATAGACAGCTATTATTCTGGTATTAGATGTTAAGTATCTATACCCGTTAATTTTACTAGCTACAGTGCCCTCATCCCGAAACACAAAAGTGAAAAACACTTCTCTTTCACGAATGATATCTGGCACTGTGGTGGCACCTACCTAGACGAATCAGTATCGAGTCTACCACCCAGTTTTATTTGACGTTTTGTGTGAGGCAACTTCTATTTCTATTGCTGGCTGTACATCCGTCGGTTTGGAGCGCAAGTCACGTCCCGCCGAAACTGCTGTCACTTTGACAGCAGTTTCGGCGGGAGCTCGGTCAAGGATTGGCTGCGTTCGGATTTTTTCAAGTTCAGCGTGACTCAGCGGAAATTATATTGTAGTTTTTCTTTTGTATTAACGCCAGCGAAAGTTTAGGTCACAGGTCGAGTTAGTTGGAGTTGTGCGGGAAGAGAAACTGAGAGTGCACGTATTTAAATGGTCACGTGATTTTGATATCTTAATTTAATCTATTATCACTTTCAACGGGGTTTCTATTATCACTTTTAATGGGGTTCCATTATTTTCTCACCGCATTCAAACTCATAATATGAGTCAAAGGTAATTATACTAACATAACGTTATGAAACTGACCTGTTTGGTGAAATATGTAATTATTAAAAACATTTTGGATGTGTAATGCGTCGCTAAGTGCCCAATTAATGGTCTGAGACGGCGAATTGCAGGAAGAGAAGTGCTGCCACCCGGTAACTGTGTGTATCCGCGTACAAAGATAGGCGTAAGAAATTGGTTCAATACTTAATGTATCGAACACTGAACGGTAGTTGTGCATAGATGCTGGCGTGTCGTGTCCAGATACTTTCTAGAGCGCTGGGAAATTAATACTTTCCGCTAGATATCGGACTATCTCGGTGTAGGCTTAGGGTTGCCGACGAAATGGACTTGGAGTTGAGTAAATCGTTTTTGAATGAAGTTGGAAGCGACTCACATTTAACTCATCAACAATTAAAAAGGAGATCTACATCTGGAAAAGTATATTTTTGATTTATGTAGGTAATAATTCAATTGATTGGGTGAAGGGGGGGCTAGTTATTTGTAGCTGACTCAATAGAATACAAACAATAATTGAAATATATGTGATGATTGTGTAAGTTACGTATTTGAAATTTATTAGACCTATACGAGACTATTGTACAATAGGAAACACGTTAGTAGCCATCAAATAAAGAAGAAAATCATAAAGCGAGACTTCCTACCAACTAATCACCATAAGTACTTATTATTTTGTGTTTTACATAGCAAATACCCTCAAGCAGGAGAATACTTTAGTAACACTAGTGTAACTTCGTTAGTGTAGTGTGTTACTTCTTTACGTCGAAACGGCTGAAGCGATATTAATAAATTTTGTTATGGAGTTAGATGACATCCTGGATTAACACAGAAGTTATGTTTTACAGCGGGAAAATATCTTACACTGTGCGGTACAGCTGTTATAACTGACAGCCCTGTTACTGATTGTCGTGAAATGTGGGCGTAATGCTAGGAAACTATAGCACGAAGGCTTTTCTATGTCTGTTTTGACTAATGTTCACTTGAGATTAATGTTTAAACTTATATATAGTATATGTTTAATCCTAACGACCATCAGTCACATGATTTGCTCGAAGCAACCGGTAAGCTTGATGTTCTAACCTGTTATATATCATCATCAGCGTAATACGCAGAACGTCCCACTGCATGGCTCAAGACTTTCCGCTCAGTATAGGGATGGGGAGATTGGGCTGTAACCCACCACCTAGGCCCAGTACGGACTAATGAGTGATAACGGCTATCATTCTAAGATTGTAACCAGGACCAAGGACTTAACTCTGAAGCTGTATGCTTAACTACACCAGTGCTGTTGTGGCCACTCTTTATATTGAAAATTTCATGACCGCATATGATGACACGACAGAGGAAGCTGAGGCGGGGCCCCTTTAACTAGTTTTTTTTATTTTAATATTGTCAGTGTTCCTTTTTATTCTTTTCATTTTCTTTTACACCTATAGTAGCCAATCACGCAAAAATTGTAACTAACGTTTATTCTGTCAATATGTTTTTGTGGTCAAATAAAGGTTTTTCTTTTTCATATCTCAAAATAAAAACAGAGTTGAAACACTTGTTTCACTTTCACTAAAACTGAATTTCGTACACACTGATATAACTATACACCATAACAACCTGTTATAAAGTAATACCTAGAAACGTGTTTTGCAATTCACAATAAAAATCTAGTTTTTTCACAACCTTTTCTAGAACGAGTCATTGTGTCATATTTTGTTATCAATGCAGAGACCTAACAACTGTTGTATCGGGTGTCAGGCGCAGTGCGGCATTGGTGGAGAATAATATCTGTATATAGGTTGTTGGTCTCAATCAATGCCACTCTGTCATGGCCAGGCGTATTTGGCCGTATAAGGCGTATACTTAAAGGTATAAGTTATCGCATAAAGTGGTTTTTAAAAGGCGTGGTCAGCCTTCGTTGTTTGCACCGACGAATTCCGGAATAGGTACAGCTATCTACACCTAACGATCTGATCACAGAGGCAGTTATAAATATATAAAGTATTATAAAAACATTCCGGAGAGTGCAATGCTTAGAATGTTTCAGAGGTGCAATGTCATCAAAAATCAACTGTTTCAATTTGTAATTTAAAATGGTACTAACGACCTAGAAGGTTTATTATATTGAGGCAAACTTGCACGGTTTAAAAATAAATGATCACCCTTAAAGACGTTGACGCACTTGTTTTGGTTATTGTATACGATGAGTTCAGTGTTGTAATGTATAATACTGAATAATTTTATTTTGTCGAAATACCAAGCGTAAGGCCACGACTTTCGGGCTTGCGATGATTTTTTTTTACAGATGTTATTCGTATGAAAAGTCTTATCTTTTTTATGGGACCTCATGTGTTAAGTGCATAAATTCATTTTATTATTCAACTTGTACGTTTATATTTATTTATTTGAGGAAACCCCATAATCATATATGTGATTGTGAACTTAATACGTGTAGTAAAAAATAGCACTTCATAATTTAGCAGAAATCGCATAAAAATACAATGCTTGCTTAAAAAACCGCTAGCAATCAAGACGCGTAGGTTATCCCAGAGTGTACCAGTCTTGCTCTGAGACGTGTGCGCGTTTCTTGACGACTCGAGCGCAATTATGGTCGTTACTTCAAATTGCACGCATTATCCCAATGGTCTTAGGCTTTAAAACAGTTCTATCTGTGATTTATATATTTATTATAATGTGTGTTGGGCATCACACACTTTGTTTTATATCACGCACAAGTGCAGTGACGTGCAAATTATCGTAGAATATTGAACACAAGATCTATAGTATATATATGCATGAAGTATGAATTTAATGCCTTTATATATACAGAATATATCATTGATTTAATGTGGTCCTAGTACCTGTTACATTTGGTCCAGGCACAGGTAATTTTACTTGCAATCATGCATTTTAATGAGCAAGCACCGAAGTTGGCACGTCCACAAGCACTCCAGAACCATTTTATGATAAAATAAATTTGAGAAGACTTTTACATGTAAGTTCCAGGCCAATTTTACCACTTTGAGATCAACTTCATGGGATTGCCAGACCGGTGTGAATTGAGCAGTACATTTATCAGATCAGTCTCTCTCTTTCTGCAACCAATTGTAGTCTACTCTGGGGAGGTCTCCCATTATTTGCATCAGATATCCCGGTCCTCCGCATAAGTCACCGGTGTATCATGTCAGCGGGTGCCCGCGCCTTTCGTGGAAGGACGCGGTCTCTCTCTCCACTTTCAAAATAATCGGTCCTGTGGCATAATATATCATATAACCATGGACGTATACAAAAATACGGACGGACTGTCAATAAAACATAAAATGTGCCCCCAAATTGACAGTTGCTGTCTACTATATAATTTAATCTTAGAAATTTTAACTAAAAATATGTAATCAAATTGTTCATTTACCTGTAGATACGTAATATCTGGATTGTTTTCCTTTTGTTCACTACGCTTTTAGCAACACAGGCCATGCTCTTTTATAGTTTTTTATTTCTTTTTAATCTATAGCTCTGTTGACAGATGTCGTCAAATGTCTTAACGTTTATTGTAGTTTTCCATAGAAAAACTGGCCTAATATTGACACACTTTTTGACGTAAGTACGTACCTACGTATTTTTTATACGTCCATTTAATCTTTAAATTCTTGTCACACTGTTTTGCTTTGATATCAATAAGCTTTTGCAATTCTAATCCCAGTTAACCCCTTACACAATTTTTACATCACAAACACATTTGCTTTCATCTCATCGTACTGTATTAGTCAATTCAAATAACACTTGGCGAAAGGTTTTAACTTTTCACAATGTAAATACTGTGTTATATAGGCAACAGGTGCTATTTACCAAGATAATCTTATAAATGTATATTCTCTCCATAGTCTAACTAAGTTTACTTAATATAAAACTAACAAAATATTCTATGTACTCTCTACCACAGGGAGACTTCACATTGTGTGATGTCTCGGTATAAATCGGTCTATTGGAATAAAAACCGTTTATTTATGTAAATAGTGAAGCATTTTGTGCACTTATAAATAACTATTATTAGTAACTAATAGTTGTAACTAGTAATATTAAACAATAGAATTATGAAATACTGAACAATGAAAAAAGCGTAAACGAATTTCTACCGTATCGTCGCGCGTATGCATTATTTTAACGCAGTGGTCATATTTCATGAATCGCGTTAAAAAAACAAAATGCTCTCATATCTGATTAATACAATAATTGAGAAAGTCTATAGAAGAGTGAACTAGTTGACCTGTTATCGTAAAGTTTAATGTGCGTTAACGTATGACCTGGCCAGTGGATATGTTCCCATTGGTCATCGAATACCAATGTACCGTAACGTTTGCATGTGTGATCTCAGTTAAAGAATAAATCTGATCAGTAACAGAGTGATCACTGAGCATCTGGGTCAATGCTGTAGCGGACTCTCACTTTTAAGGCAGTCTTATTATTTTTCTATTTTCGAGTTGAAATTTGGCTTCCGACGACTAAATTATGCTTGTTCATTTCAACTCTTTATATCACTGCAATTTATAGTCGAACGTGAATGAGTAATGGTTAATATAGTGTTAGAGTTCAAACCTATACATCAGGCTGAATAGTGTTTAAAAGCTTATTTAATATGAAGTATGAAGGTTAGACGCCCACAGCGACCGATCGTTGGATATTACCACAGATAATATAATATTATCCTACCTAAATTACCTTGCGGATCGGTGGGACTCTCCAATGTTGGCCCGTTGGAGTCATTTGCACACGATTCCAGAGGCAAGCTAGGTATTAGAGACCACTTAGTGGTGTTTTTGATAAAATCAAATAATAATCACTAACAATAGTTTGTATGTTTTAATTTATTTTTGTACTAACAAATATGGATGTAATCGTAAGATGAATCTGAAATAAATCGTTATTATTATAGTCTATTAAGTATCTATAATACGGCAATAAAAATGTAGAGACAAAGTTATAACACAGCTGTTGATAAACTATCAGAATTCTAAATTACAACAGCCAACCATAGTTGTTGATGGAGTCATTAAAATGTAAAGTATATGTAAAACATTTATTTGATCAAAGATATTTTTTGAGTTTGAGTTAATAAAAAAAAACAATTTTATTAACGTACTAACAAATTGGTATAATCAATGAAACACGAGTCAAATTAAATACCAATAATTTGTAAGAAATTATAGTTTTAATGGGCGGAAGCGCAGGATGTGCAATATTAAGTTGGTCATATGTCGCGCATAAATAAATGTCACAGGTTATCTGGTCGCGGAACGTCAAACTCGTGAAACAGCCATTTTTTAGGCGGTGCAAGAAAGTCGAGAGCTGTATAATCTCATCATATTTTAAATGCATGCCAAAGGAGGCTCCGAAGAATGATGCGCATTATCCGCGGTGAAAGTTATTATATTTTTAATTTTCCTGCGATACGTACGCCAAGACTTTGACAAATTCAGAGGCTAATATCATCCACATCCAGGTAGTGTTAGTATTGATATAGAATTCCTTAATAAAGCAGCCTTTAACATCACACTGTATAGCACAGGCTTTTCCATACAACATGGCGATAAGGAGATTGGGTCATACAATGCATCCTGCATTAACTGTTTAACGTGCATTCTAAAGGCAGTCAAGATGATAATTTTCGGTCATGGTCAATTTATTTGACTAGTTATTTGCCGCGATGCCATGGAGCCATTTGTACAAAGTTTACTAGAGGTATGTATAATTCCATGATGTTATCAATTCCATTACACATAACGTTTGTAACCGTACTAAGCGACATAATTTTGTAATATCAATTTCCTCGACGAATCTGGGGAACATAATTCAACGGTACCGTTCTCTCAATTTTAAATGGAATGTCAATGCAATTTTTTAAAGTATTTTAAAGAAATGCATTCGTACGAGTCGTATTTTTGGAACTTTACCAATCATAATAAATATTGTAAATTGAAGTGAGCTTATGTGATGTTTTTAATATGTGACCATCCTCAGTGAGGCTTTCTCAAATAAAACGCTGGTACACTTACCATCAGAATAGAAACTGTTAAGGATTTCGAAAATATACAAAAAAAATATTTACAAAACTGCATACCTTATTTGCACAGTATTTGAATTCGATCATTTATACTTCTAGTATAAGATCACAAACTTTTTTACGTGATTGATTACAAATTGGAGCCATTAACTTGATTGCTTGAATTATCACTGAACAAATGTCATTCGATTTGTCATATTAATATTTGAATAAATTACACAAGATTATCGTCGTTAAAGTAACAATATTATGAATATGAAATTACTTTCACTAAATACAAAACATAGCTTTGATATAACTGCTTCATTACATTTTTAATTATTTTAATGAGGTTAGGTGTGAAATAAAATTGTTATTGCAGTCTTAATTTTGGTTGGTCCTTAGGCTAGTCATAGATAAATCAATCACTTAATAAGTTTCTGGATATTAACCCCCACAATCCATCAAATATATTACATATAGCTTGTATCAAGGGCAGCGGCGTTTAAATATCTATTTTTTTGAATTATTATCTCAATAAAAAGTACAAGTAAGTGCTTATTATTCACACGTTAAATAAGCATAAAACTGACGAATATAAAATCACTTTCACCTAAAATGTAAAATATCAACTTAATTATATTTCGTTGGCTTTACTACGGCGCATTATTTTTAGTGTGGTTTATGTAAATATCATAAGAACCGGATTTGAAAAAGACTTAAAGCCGTATACTTATCTCATAGATTCGTAGGAAAATTACAAGATCAGAGAATTTGGTCACAAGTTTGTGAGAAATGTGAGAATGACCGAAGGAAATACATTTAGGCGACGTATATTTTGTTGTAGACAAACTGTTGGATACTTAAATCGACACGATTTCTTTCTAATATTTAAGTAAATTTATCTTTTTATATGTAAGAATATTCGATTCCATAGTAGTCTCTTTTAATTTTTTTTAGAAAGGATTTTTTGTGACGAATACTTATGTTTTTCCATGTCTAGGCTTTTCTATTTGCCTTCTCGTAGATGCTGTATTTATTTTAAACATATTAAGTGTTAATAATCTGATAGGCCAGCTTACAATACCGTGGTCTTAGTAATGAGTATGATTGTAAGAAAGTACATATTAACATATTATGGTACTCTTCTGTTAGCTGACTTCAATAACACGTATTGACCACAAACATGGTCCAGCACGCGTTGCATTACACGGGCTAGAATTAAAAGTCAAGTTGTTAGCTAATGCGGCTGCAACTACCCATGTTTACCCTAATCATTGATGATTTACTTACGTGGTCACAGAAATAGACGGATTATCCAGACCGGTTTCTGATAGTGAAAGTGGATGATATAAGGGAATAATGCGTTGAAGTTATGCTAAGTTTTACGTAAAAGTTGTAACCTTGAATATTTATGTTGATAGACACATTGCTGTGAAGAAAGTTACGATTTTGTGAGAATATAAATGAAGGCACTATACGGAGAAAACTTGCATAATTTGACTAATGAATACAGTAATGACGTGTTGTGCAGCTTGCTTCTTTAAAAATAATTATAACGTCTTAAAATAAGTTTTGTTAATGTTATTTGGGTACCAGTAGCACAATGTAATAGGCTTTAGGTCAGTATTACGCAAACAGTGTACCAGAACTTGAATGATAGATTTGAACATTTCGTAGAGACTTAAAAATGGCTCCTAGTGTCCGAAATAAGTCTGAATGCATTGAATTTTAGGGGTGTATTCTAGAACAAGACACAAATTTGATCTTTACTCAAATTGAGTTTGAAAGGAATCATTACGATGATAATAAGAATGCATTGAATTTAAGGCCCGTATTCTAGAACACGACTCCAATTTGATCCTTCTATATGATAAATAAAGATCAATGCATAAGTCTCGTTTTAGAATACGGTCCTTAGTGTTTTTTGTCGTTAGCATGAAGTATAATATGGGGTTCTACAAGGAACTGTACTTGGATCGTCACAATACATACACTTTGCATAAATTTAACTGTACACTATAGAAGTATACATAGTTTTGGGTTTACCAAGCTCCTATGATGAATCAAGCTTGATATTTAGATATATGTGTATTTTACATTTTCGATGGTGATAAAAAATAAACAGTCATAAAATGTAAATAGCAAAAAGCTTGTTATATGATGGGGTACCATTATTTTACTTCAGAGCTATTTATTTTAATTAACCTCCATTTAAATAGTCAAACAAGATTAAGATCCAACTTTTTATTTGTGACTAGCCTATACCTCATGAATCGTGATACCTGCATAGTTTATTTTTTTTCTTAATGTTTAAAAATATAAACTGATAAAATCATAAAAATCCCATAAAGGGAATGAGGGTAATATTTTCGATCGTCTATCCGGTGACTGCATATTAGAAACAAAGAAAGAAATATTTATTCTGTGTCTGTTATACTATATAATATACTCGTATTACCTTAAACATAAAAACTTAAATCTAAAGACACAGAAAAGGTTATTATGCGAGCGGATTCCGAAATTTTTAAAGATAGTGGCATAGAACCACTTATGTGCAAGATGACATTTTTTTGAATCAAATATCTGTTAAGAAATATGTTTAGATGAAACATTAGGATAACCAATTATTACAAAGTTAAGGAACTTTACCCAGTAACTGAGTAGTAAGATTACCTATGTAGGCAAAGTATATTTATAAACCCTAATAAATAAATAAATAATTCATAAGGAGCAGCTCTAAACGAGGGTCCATGAACTAAGTTATCGATCAATATTGGTAATTAACGATAACCTAGCAACTGACACCAATGAGCCTGCTTATGTCCCGAGAGGTACCAGGGCGGCATAGAAACCTAGATGTATCCCAGGGCGGCGAACGGTCAGTACCATTTCGTGGTAACGGTTTATTGACTTTGATGCGATGGACGAGTAGGGTATCAACTGCTTACTGCGCTATATTAAACTTTATACTTGATATATTTTACAAGGTAACTAAATTTATA
The DNA here is from genome assembly GCA_019425675.1 of Leucinodes orbonalis. Lineage (NCBI taxonomy): Eukaryota > Metazoa > Arthropoda > Insecta > Lepidoptera > Crambidae > Leucinodes > Leucinodes orbonalis. The sequence continues at coordinate 14,590 of PQWD01008890.1, read as the reverse complement.
CGACGTTGTACCAGATTTAATGTACTAGAGATTTCTGCAAAAGTGAAATTTTCGGACTTGCTGAAATATCTAAAGGTATAGCATAGACTACCTTATGATCATACCTTTAGATATTTCAGTTTTTCGGTGCTATTACCGAATATAAAAAAATCCTTCTTTACCATAATTTTGACGTTACTTTATGTTTGTCTTTTTAATCATAGTTTCTAATGTAATGGAATAGGATGCGTATTTGAAATTAGAACCTATATTTATTGTTTTCTTTTTGAAACGATTAGATTGATATAGTTATTTGTTGTCTGCGATTTATACGTATAAAAGCAGAGTACCTTTCGTCTCTCCTTTTTTATCTAAATTATTTTTATTTTGTCTATGATAATATTGCGGATGAATGTAATTTGCATGTCTGTAATTTTCTTTTGATGTAAGCAAATAAGCAATCCACTTGAAGTAAAATGCATGTGAACAATGGCATAGCATGCTTTCTTTACCGATTTGTATTTGAATTTGACAACGACATGATCATAACGATGATAGGTATCACGAGTAAATTATCATAAAACACCAAAAGAAGTCACGACAACTTGGTAGAAAATCGAAATTGCAAGAGAATTCTTTGTTGGAATAGCACTTGAAATGTATCTTTTCTGGCTGATTCTATCAACTGTTAGTTACATGCGTTTCTACTTGAGGTACTTCAATGTTATTATCCGTATGCGAGTTGAATAATCATCTCGTTAGTGTAAGCCACATTATTTTGCATCGTTAGTTTAGTAAAAAAAGTTTTCCTATGAACCTGCTTTTGGCAATACAGACTTAGTAAAATCATATAATTTTAATAAAGAAACAAATCAAAAAAAAAAATCAAAATCAAAATTCTTTATTCAAATTAGGCTTACAAAAAGCACTTATGAACGTCAAAAAATATACAAAAATATAATAAAAAACAATTAAAAATACTAAACTAAAAATATGAATTTTGATGCTTTGAAAAAAAGCGCTTCAGTGGATTGGCCTGTTGAGAAAGAAGCACCCAAGAAAACTCAACAGTGTAGCCTTTTTTAAAAACAATTACTTAATGTAACAATATATCATAAACACTGAAATAGCTGAGCAATTTAAGACCAAGGATTTTTATCACATAAATATTCGTCAATAGTGTAGTACCCTTTTTTAGAAAGGTGGTTTTTTATTCTAGCTTTAAACATGTGTAAAGGTAACTCGACAATATTTTGCGGTACCTTATTGAAAAACTTTATACATCTTCCTATAAAAGATTTACCTACTTTATGTAGTCTCAAGTCCGGAACAGCAAGTTTGTTTCTATTCCTAGTATTAAAATTGTGTGAGTCACAATTTTTTTAAAGGTATGATAGTATTTACGGACGTAAATTAAATTTTCATAAATATATTGTGATGCTACAGTCATTATATTTATTTCTTTAAAAAGTTCCTTAAGAGAGTCACGGGGTCTAAGGTTGTAGATAAAACGAATAGCTCTTTTTTGTAGTACAAATATTGTATTAATGTCGGCAGCTGAACCCCACAACAGTAGACCATATGACATGACACTATGAAAATAACTGAAATAAACCAATCTTGCTGTTTCTACATCTGTCAAAAGCCTTATCTTCCTAACAGCATAAGCTGCCGAGCTAAGTCTACCAGCCAGTGATTCAATGTGAGGCCCCCATTGTAACTTTGAATCTAAAGTTATACCAAGAAATGCAGTGGAGTTTACAAGTTCCACTTGATCATTATTCAGAGTTATGTTGGTCTCGACCTGCCTTACATTGGGCATAGTGAATTTTATACATTTAGTTTTTTTTGCATTAAGTAAAAGATTATTAGCAGTAAACCAATGCATTACTTGAGACAGAGCTCTATTTACATCGTCAAAAGTCGCCTTACGTCTGTTAACATTAAAAATCAATGACGTATCATCAGCAAATACTATATAAAGACTTTTACAATAGTAAGGGAGGTCATTTATATATATTAGAAATAATAGAGGGCCTAAAATTGAACCCTGGGGTACTCCCATGCGCAAAAGGGCACCATGCGACTTTGTGCCATTAATACAGACTTTTTGAACTCTTTCAGAGAGGTAAGATTCTACAAGACTCAATGAGCATTCTGATACACCGTAATGTCTCAACTTTAATAAAAGTGTTTTATGGTCGACGCAGTCAAAAGCTTTAGACAAATCGCAAAAAACTCCTATTGCATCATGTTTGTCCTCCCAGGCATCAAAAATATGCTTAATAAGTGCAATCCCAGCATCAGTAGTATTTTTATTTTTTGTGAAGCCAAACTGTTTCTCATGTAATAATTTGTTAACGTTAAAATGTGAAAGCAACTGATTGAATATAATTTTCTCAAATATTTTACTTAATGCAGGTAAAATAGATATGGGCCTAAAGTTAGATGGATCACTTTTATCACCGGATTTAAATAATGGTATTAATTTACTGTATTTCATTAAATTTGGAAAGAGACCTTTATCTACACAAGTATTAAATATCAATGCTAGATGGGGTGCAATACTATCAATAATTACTTTTATGATATGAGTAGAAATACCCCATAGATCTTCTGTTTTTTTAATATTTAATTCCTTGAAAGTTTTGGTTATTGTGTCTGGAGTTATGTGCTTAAAGCTAAAAATTTTTTTGCATTCAGAAACACTAGATGTCAAAAGAGAGCCAGCAATGGAAGAGCTTGAATTTAAAGTGCTGGTTGTTTCAATTGGAATATTGGTAAAATAATTTTCAAATACACTAGCTACTTCGAGATCCGCGCTAACAATATTATCGTTAATTTTAATGGAGAAATTATTATCGCGACTCTTATTCTTACATGTTTCTTTGTTAATAATATTCCAAGTGGCTTTAATTTTATTACCAGAACCTATTATTTTGTTACGCAAATAGATCGACTTGGCTGTGTGACAAACTTTTTTAAAAATTTTTGAATAATTTCTAACAAAGGCAATAAATATTGGATCCGAAGATGTAGCTTTCAAGTTATATAAATTAAAAAGTATATTTCTACTTTTATATATGCCTGGTGTCGCCCAATCACAGAATTTGGATTTGAAATTATTTACTTTAATTGATTTTGTTAAGAATATACAATCATAGGTACTTTTGATAACATTAAATTTTTCATATAAACTGTCTATATTTGATACATTATAATGCAATTGAGAAATTTTTTGGTCAACAAGAGCCTTGTATCTATTAATTCGGTTCTTATTTACTGGCCTATAAACAATATCTATATTTTTAGAGACATGACAGTGCTCAAATTGTGCCCACTGTCCACTATGGTCTGATTGTAAGCAATTAATTATTGCTTTTTGAAGTATAATATTTTCACAAAAAATGTTATCTAAGCAGGTAGCTGTAGTAGGAGTAGCTCTTGTAGGCTCAGCGAATTGATAGGTTAAATTAAAAGACTTAAACAAATTAATAAACTGGACAGAGTTATGCGAAACAGACAAGTATAATAAGGGAGGATAATATAAAATAGAACGCAATGGCTCCAAGCTTGTAATAATTTTAATGATAGCCACAATAAGTACATTGCTGTGACTAAATTTTCAAAGCCTTACAAATACAAATATACTATATATAACAGTAAATTTTAAGTTGGTTTCATCATGGAGATTAAATCGTAAAGATAATTAATGCCGATAAGTAACATGAGAATAAACAAGCATAGATCGGTAACTTGGCACGCTCTAATCGTATAAATTACAACGTGTTTGCTTTAACGGGCGTTTTAATTATAAAACTCTGGTATGAAACGAATAAATCAATCATTTATAAATATTTTAATTGAGAACGCTACAGTTTTGAAACTCGACTTTTGGGATACGTGACCATTTACATAGCATATTTGATGCTAGTGTATTTTCAAATAGGTAAGTATTCAAGGTGTCAACTTATCTAAACTGCCGTCGACTAGCTACAACCCTGTTAAGCGACGAGCACAATTGTTAGTTCAGCTGATAAATCATTTAATTGTGCACGATCCCTGATTACCTATACCTTTATGATAATAAATAATAGTATAAGAGATGCCGTATCCGAAGTTGTTTTCCGTTAAACAGGGTTTTTGAGTTTATATCGAAATATTGTGCTCAACGGCGTTTTAGCTAGTAGACGACAGTTAAGGAAACCAGCAAGTTTTTTTATGTTATATACAGTTATTATTCTCCATCAATGCCACATTGCGCCCGTCACCCGAGACAACAGACGTTAGGTCTCTTATACCCGGTTATTGTTACAGACCATAGTCTGCGACACTTGAACACCCAGATATTTCGAGTAATAGGTTATATTTTCTTCCTAAAGGTTGTCTTCAATACTGCAACTCTCATGGGCAGTGCAGCATTACTTAGGTACCATCTAGGGTGGTACATAGTTTTTTTGCTCGTTCACGTTATACCATAAAAATGCCTCCATAGGATTTGCAAATCCTATGGAGGCATTTTTAAGGACAGCTAGACAGATAAAATTATGCTAACATAAATTTAAGTTGACTGTATGGCTATATAAAATGAAGCGATTTTACTTGCCCTGACAATATTCTAACTCGATAATTGAGTCAATAATCTAAATTAGCACCGGTCGGTGATCTTAATGATCTTGTTAAACCTACAAAAGTGGTTGATGGTTTAAACGAGGTACTTTAATAGCGATTTCATATTAGCGGTTATGAGTTTTCTAGACTCGTCGGCTTTCACGACTCGCAGCAACATATTTGCACAAACTTTAAATATGTTTGACTACCCAAGTAATGTAGTAGTTGAGATGTGTGCGTTCGGACTAAGGATTCGAGACTTGTGCAGACTATGCATTACAAACATTTCATGGCGTGTTTCTCAATATATTATGTAGTTAAATATTAACACAACTAATGTAAAAATAAATCACCCTTCTGTTATCGTAAAATAAGTGAAAAAATGAATCAGATCGACACTATATTTTAAAATTAACCTCAACGTATTTTTTATAAGATTTTTTTTGGCACATTAGTCCTGATAACTTCTGTCTTAGAATAGTAGATTTATTACTTAACTTCAAGTGTAATCTCCTCAAAATGCCATGATGCGTGGGAAAGCGTGAGCCCTGCAGTGGACGTCATATGCGCGCGTGGTTTATTTAGTAATTAACCCTTTGTATGCCACGAATTCAGACACAATAGGAGATTTTATAAACAATAGATTTATTGTTTGGGATATCAGTGAAGGAGGATGAGTTCAAATCCCGCCACGTACCAACTTGTTTTCGAATTTCGAAATTATATGTTCGTTATCCGACGCTCTTACGGTGAAGAAAACATCGTGAGGAATCCTGCGCACGCCTGCGATTGAGATTCAAAGGTTGTGCGTGAAGTCGTCCAACCCGCACTGGGCCCGCGTGGACGACTAAGCCTAAACACCCTTGCGAGTAGGCTCGTGCCCCTTGGTGGGGACGTTCAATGAACTGATGATAATGATGTTCAAAGGGTTAAAGCTTAGTCGATAGCAAAATTTCGGCTTTCATAAAGCAATGTGAATGCAAATTTCACCACAAAAATTATGTTGCGATTAACGTAATGTTGTCGAATGAGGCTTTGATTGATTTGTGATCGACGTTACACAAAATACTTACTGAAATAAATAATGAACGCGTGGCGTGACCATTTGCTAAGTCAAGTGGTACAGTAAGATGCTAATAAAATATCAAAAGTAAACAATCGTATTATTAATTCAACATAATTAAATTTTAAGAGAGGCAAACTAAGAGAGCGGTAGTGGCTCATGTGGACTGATGCTTTCCGATCTGGAGGGTGTTGGTTCAAATCCCGCCACGTACCAATATCTTTTCGAATTAATAAATATACGTTTATCAGACGCCCTTACGGTGAAGGAAATCGGCGCACCTCTACGAAGTAATTCTAGTGGCAAAATGGTGAGGTTAGTCATTAGTATAAATGTTGAATAGAATAGGGTCAAAAACACAACCTTGTGGAGACCATTGGTCTAAGTACGCCATCTACTTGCATGGGAGTTTATAAATACCGATAACCGACGGTTTTTCAACACCTCACCAAGGATCCTCACGAAACGTGTCCCCCGTCAGCCACCTTACTGAGACGTACCATGACATTGACTGTGTCGTAAGCTGCACTCAATCCACGAACACCGCGCCAGTAATCAAACCATCTGATATCCATCTCAATATGCTATATGAGGATGCAAATTAAGAATCTGCACACAACACGATCCCAGGATGAAAACCAGCCTGATCTAAGAAGAAACACATTAATTTTTATTTGGATTTCGACCAAAACTTTGCTTGAACATGTTTAGGTCTTTTTTATCATTGACTGTACCAGTCGTTTCCCAAATAGTTCCAAAATAATAGTCAATTACATAGAATACTCGATTGACCACGATAATTGTTCCTAAATTAACAAATTACGCTTAATTTACGACGGTGTGAATACGCGAACTCTTTCATTGTTACGAAAAGTAGTGATTGCTGTGTATAATTATAGCACATCTTTGGAAGTACTTACTACGCCATTGCTTAGAAACAGAGATAAAACTTTAATTAAGAAAAGTAGTTTCTACTGAGACATTTTTCATTTCATTCTATACTATAAAAATCTTATCTTTAAAAAATATTAAATCAATATTAAAATTCCAAAAAAAAATGACATGAAATCAAAAATTTACAAAAAATTACATTATAAATAAATTTGAAAATTAAGAGAGAGTTTGGACGGTGACAATTATATTTTAAACTGCCACACGGCTATTTTGGTTTTCAGTCTTCTTTTACGGAATTTAACAAAAAAATAGCAACAATAATAAGTTCACTACTTAAAAGGCAAGATCTGGTTGGTAAGAGCCAACTGCACGTAAACAAAAAGGTTCTATAATGTAGCGGTATGTTAAAACCTAAATCCAACCAGACAATTTAACAAATCGAGAAGTTAAATGCCGATACAGTATTTTTCATACAAAGAAACATAACACATTGTGTCGTATATTTACAGTCCAAAAATAAAAAGAAAAAAACAAAATAACAAACTTAATATTTGGTTAAAAAAAAACATTATTATTTTTTATTTGAATGAGGTAAGAAGGTGATTGTAACACTCATAACAATAAAGATTTCAAAATTCGACTGTATTGAATATGAATGAGGACATTTTGTACATATTTATTTAACAATTAAAAGCAACTTATTCAATTAACTTTTTGTTACGGTCCTACTTAAGTATCGATGATACCGTTAACCATTGGACATTATGGTGGAACGGTAAAGTGAACACATAAGAAATTACCGACTGAAATTGCTATTTTTATTATTTAAAGTTTCGATAATGCCAACATTAACACATTATGGTGAGTGTAGGCGGTAATTCTCAAAGTATTGTTAGCCTATTGTCGGTAAGTCCAAAGAGTCTGGCTAACTTGTACGGAAAAATATATGGTGAGGTGATATAAGGTATCTCCATAAAGCGCAAATTCAGCGCTATATTAAATCAAGTGCATTACAGACAGAAAAAGACAACCTATTTTACTCCCATTCATTCTTTGAAAAATTACTCTTTTGCTGATCTGAGCAAAAAAGGATCTTGACTTTTCTGGTGTGCCGCGACCGAAACAACTGAGTGATTTTTAACTTGTGATTCAAAGTCCTAAGTGTAATTTTAATGTTTTAATTGTATTTTTTGTGTTTGAGTTTTTTTTTATCCCTATAGGCAGACATTTGATCGCCATCTCACCTGATGGTAAGTGATGATGCGGCCGAGGATGGATCATGCCTGCCTAGAAACAGCCTATTCACTCTTGCCTTGAAGACGGCCAGGTTGTAATGCCCGGGGAATACATAAGGAGTTCATTGTATGTGATCATTGAATTTTGATTGTAGTTGATACTGTTGCATCTAATGATGATACGGCAACTTCTAAACGTAGTGATGGTCAATTTATTTCACTTTTGACAAAACGTGATTCGCCTCAATCTGTCGTTTAGTAACGGGCTCGCAATTTACCCTGCGGTCAGGGCTGCTACACAAAATTAAGTAAAGCAACACTCAAGCTTCGGATAGCACGATAATAAGATAAGTTGGTCCAGCGGAACTTTTCCATTATAATTTGACTTTGTGGTGGGTCAAATGTTTCTTTATAACTAATTTATTCGTAATTCATTAGCATTTACTTAAAAATATTCATTCATCATTCATCATCAGCTCATTAAACGTCCCCACCGAGGAGCACGAGCCTACCCGTATAGGGTGATTAGGCCTTAGTCGTCCACGCGGGCCCAGTGCGGATTGGACGACTTCAAACACAACCTTCGAATCTTCGCAGGCCGTGCATGAAGGTTTCCTCACGATGTTTTCCTTCACCGTAAGAGCGTCCGATAACGTACATATATTTTCGAAAATTCGAAAATACATTGGTACGTGTCGGGATTTGAACCTCAGCCCTCCCGGTAGGAAGGCGACAGTCCACACCACTGAGCCACCGACGCTCCTTAAAAATATACATGCTCTTTATTATGGATCCTTGTGCATTTTGGCTAGACGTACTATACGATTATGCAAATGTTGCTATTTGTTGTTGCCTATAGCTACAAATATAGTCTGAATGCAGACACCACACGGCAAAATTGAACTCCAAAGTACAATCGATATTCAAAATGTTCTTTTGCTTAATATACTCATATTACTCAGACATGACCATAAACAATAGGTGGCATAAACACATGAGATATAATTGATTTCAAAACTGCCAACCCTAATTTGGAGTCCGTTTGTAATACAGTTGCGATTTACCCTACTTCCCTTGATGTCAACATATTAAAGTAACTTACATGGCATAGCCGCCTTGTTCCACCACAACCCGTTAGTTAATGAGTTAATACTATATAAGACGTTAAATTTAATCATAATGCTGAAATTGAAAATATTTATAGTATTCGATACCCAGTGGAGACAATTATTGAGAACCATAGGCCGTGGCCGTTACTTAGAATAACCTTAACTCAAAAGTGTCTTCTGTTTACTAGAAATATTATTTGAAAATCAATAACTAATTTTTTTTCAGCAAAAATTCGATATTTACTTAACTTGCGTTGTCGCCAACCCCACGCGTTTGCGGCCGTCCCACTCTGGGACACTCTTAGACTCGCTCGTTGTATAAATTTTTTGGCCTGGGTCGCCAATTGTCCGGTGACGCTATGAAGGCCATTTGCGGCCAAAAGCGATGGGTCATTTCGAATAAAAAAGTCATTAAGCTAAACATCAGCACTCATATAGATTGTTTAAGTACCTAGTCAATAATAAATTGTGTTCCCGTAAGCAATATCATGTATAACTTAATCACCTATTAATGCCTCGGCTGTTAGTATAAATACAGTTATAAAGCTTTATGGATAGTGAAACGGTTTTGCTTGTCAACTAGATGGTGAAACGATTGAGGTGATATATAATCAGATTTACAAGCTTGTGTGGTTAGATACAATAAAAAAAATATATTATGTAGCATATATTTTTATTGTCGATATAAAATTTAATGAAAAGAGTAAGTAACCCAGCAGACATTTGGTCAAAAAAGGTACTTAGTGTATGAACTTTGTAATGCCGATGTGCCGAATTTAATTTATATACTTACCATTAGAAATAATGTAACATTTATGTGGAATAAAGATTATATATCCACGCATACACCTTATACAGTTTCCTGATTCTTTAAACCTGAAAGCTTGCGCCAGACCATTTTGTAGTTTCACATCTGTCTGAATAGCGACCGCATGCATATACGGTATTATAATAACACCTTTGGTAATGAATAAACTGAGAGAGGTACCGCAAAAGTCCATTTACTAACCAAACTACAAATAGTATGCTTTTACTCGCTTTGTTGTGTAAATACTTCTCGAACTATCGGCTGCGGTATTTACTGTTATTTTAAGCTGTAATGTATAATTTTAACCCTTTGTAACATACGAAACGTAATAGCATAATAAATAATAAATGAGTGTCTGCAGGCAAGTGGTAACAAATCGTACCAATGCGTGTTTAAATACAAATAACTACGTGTTCTTTGTCTTCTTTTGACGACCCATTTGGTGTTGCGGTTGAGAGGTCGGCCGCAACACCAAGGGTTCCGGGTTCGATCCCCGGGCAGTTACAAACATTTGTGCAAGAACATGTCTGTTAAGGTCTGGGTGTTTTCTATGTATAATATGTATGTATTTACAAAAAAAAAATGTATATATGTATGTTTTATCCGTGTTTAGTACCCAAATACAGGCTTAACGCTTAACTTGGGGCTAGATGGCGCTGTGTGAATGTCAGTGGATATTTATTTATTTTTTATTTTTTTATTTATTTTGTTGAGTACTTATCTCCTCTTTACCAAACCTATGAGTAACTCTCATTTTCCGGGATGATTTTTTACACACTCACACTGAGATAGAATATTCACCCACCTTGTAATTATATCAGTAATTAATTCCAAGAACTGAGCTACACAACACGAAAGGAAAATAGTTTAAACACGAAGAGATCGTCTTCATTTTAAACCTCTATTAAGACGTGAAAATAGTTGTATTATGTTCTGGAGTTCAATCAATCGGTTATGAAAAAATATCAAACCCAGTTAGTTAATAGGTACTTACGAATAAGGCCGTAGGTGGGGTGGACACCGTGTCTGGGTAAGTCTAGCGTAGAATGTCCTCATGCCCTAAGGACCGCGACTACTTGAAAGGTTGCTGTTGGAGGCTGAATGAGTAAAGTGGAGGTCCAAGATATCTGGTTCAATATGGAGGAGACTTATTATGTTCAAAGTACTTCTGCCATCAGCGAAAGATAAAGAGTAAAGTAAGAAGATAGCCTTAAAGCGGTGACTTATTACATAGCTCTATTTTTGACAGGTTCTACGTCTCGTAACCTAGAATTAATGTTTAATTAAACTGAATGATTAAGTGTAACCATTTTATCAGGACAAATGATGTGTGTATACAGTAAAAGGGTTAACATTTGCGACCTTTATTGTCTTATATGACACTGTGTAAAGGCTTAAATTCAATTGCATAAAGTTTGCCCATATGAGGAAACAACTAAACCTCATAAAGTTATTAGCGAGTGCAATTTTATGACACTAATCACCGCTATACGGGGCCTATGCAATCGGACGAGAAACGATAACGATGACTTGGAAAGTCATGTTATGGTGTTATTTAGCTTCCCTTTTCAGTCGGATTACGTTTATTTTCAACTACGAGAGACTAAACTACTATACAACTATAAGGTCCAATCTGAAAACCAGTGCTGGGCTACCGAGCCTAGTTTATGCTGAGATTGTTCCATTTGCTTAAGTTTTTAGTTCATTATGTATACTATAACAAACAACGTTTTACATCCCTCGAAGCACAGAGACACTTGATATGGTGTTATTCGGCCACTCATCCGATTGGGACCATTGAGATGGTAGTTTACTTATACAATACGAGTAATATAACCAAACGCTGAAGAAGACGCCAGAAGCTGCATCAAATAAAATATTATATTAATAGATGAAGTGACTACGACGGACCGACGACTTGCGAAAGGTCGCTGGTGAAGCTGGATGGAAAGCGGAGGACCGGGATGTCTGGCGCAAAATGGGGGAGACCTATGTCCAGCAGTGGACTGCAATAGGTTGAAGAGAAGAGAAGATGAAGTGACTACCTTCAACTATTAATATAATATATTATAGTCAAAAGCCATTATTTAAAAATAGACAACCATTGGCACTCGTATAATGATGATATTAGCATTGGGTTCCATCTTTATTTATTTTAATTAAAATGTCACCCACCGATAATGCACCATGTCATTTGCATGGTTCTATACGTGTCATTATTGGTGTTAAGCACAAACTCAATCGGTGTGAAATAGTGTTATAAAGAACCCCATAACAATATCCATTTCGTTTAATCGACCAATTACAACTCATAAGCCTAAATTCCATATGGGGAACGGACTTTCACTCCATAACTTAGCAAAACATATTTTGCTTTTTAATTCCTTTGGAATAAAATTTAACATAACGTAAAAAAATCGCATGGAGAAATAATTCCCCTATAACTACATTGTTTTGTCATTTTTTTTAATAATTAATATAGCATCTTATTGAAATCTACATTCATAACAATTATATGGCTTAACTACCGCTTCTAGCCAATATTTTTAAAATTTTCCATCCTTCAAATCTATCCTAAAAAGTGCAATATTATGGAATTACAACCAAAAGTGAGGTTATAATTTTGTATGCGGGCAAAATCAGGCATTTTCAGGGGTGTTGTTCACCTTCACCTTTAGTTCTATGGTTTCTCAGACTATATTCAAAAAATTTTTCATGTATCTTATCCATAGGACTTTTATACGGCCGGCTCTCCGACTAACTTCAAGCCGGTGATGTGGCGAGCTAATATCATGTATTTTCACGAATCACATCAGATCTGTGAATCTATCTCTGACAGATAACCTGACTATATGATAGCTCGTTCCACTGCCTGTTGAGTAACTGAAAACTTGTGAACTAATCCCGCGCAAGTAGTGTCTTTAACTCAGCTGCGTATGTTAGTACAGGTAGGCCGCAATGCTCAAATATTTTTAATTTAAACACATATTGCGGAATCAAAATACGTTACCTATTACCATTATTAGTAACAGAACAAGACAGCCAAATTAGTAACAATTGCTCCTAAAGATAAAATAAGTAAGATACGGCATAGCAAACAAGAACAATAAAATACAACGCTGGAGTGTTCCAATTACTAATCCGTAGATTGCGACGCACAGCTTTCCCTTTCACTGTTTATACACGTATTTGATTAAATTAAATAAACATAATAGTTATCTACGTTTTAACGGTTCTTAGCTCAAAATACCGTGCGTAATTATTGCGTCTGATTCATTGTGTAACAGTTAACCAATTGCGTTAACCTAAACACAGCTTTGTTTTCTTTAACTACTTTAATTGCGTTGTTTTCGGTACTTTAGTCGGTATTAAAACGGACAATATTTGTGCAAAATAGGGCTTACATTGTCACAGTGTGTTGATCATTCCTATCTTTGGAATCAAGTTATTAATAAATATTGGGCCTTGCGTCATAATTATTGCTTTAAAACGGGAACACAGTCATCTTGTGATAATGATTAAAATGCTTATATGAAGAATAATAGACGCTAACAAACCGGTTATGCTATATATGTACATATTAATATGCTCCTTATTTTTAAATTCATTCATAAACTAGCAATACTGATATTAATAATCATTTAGCTGACTTACTAATAATAATAATTAAGCTAACCCACTATATACTAACTTAATTGTCAAATATTGATTTTATACTGCCTGTTTCACCATGCTAGCAGCCTGAAACGTACTCGAAGGTGAACGAAAAGCTATTTAGATAACAATAACTGTTCCGATAGGAGAACTAGGTTACAAATATCATCACATTTAAAAGCTGTTTATTGGCAAGCCGCTGTGTTTTCTTATATAATGAGTTGTTAAGTGATATAAGGAATGAAAATCCTTTAGCCATACATATACATTAGACTCAATAATATTGATTTATTAGACATTCACATGCGTATCCAAACTAGGTGTTAACATGAAAAACTTGCAAAATAAATACATAAATGTATAATACTTACATAAATTGTATTGCGATGAGAAACCCGCTCAGAATCGGTGGTTAGAATTAAATTGCAAATCCTTGGCCGCCTGCGTGCGTGCAATTTGTGGTAACATCCTCCGATGCAGGATACTATAGCGATTTCCCTGATGTTCCGGGCAATGTTTGTGGTTATTGTAATAATATGTAATACAGGTTAATAACGTCGGAAAAGATCTATACAAAGCGCTGAAGATACACTACAAGAAGCTCTAAAACTTGAGGCTTTTTATAACCATTCATAATAATCATCATCATCAGCTTATACGTCGACACCGAGGGTCAAGAGCCTACCTGTATCTGGTGTATAGGTCTAAGTCGTCCACGCAGGCCCAGTGCGGATTGGCCGACTTCACGCACAATCGTTGAATCACTTCGTGTGTAGGCGTGCGTAGGCCTCACGAACACGATGTTTTCCTACCGCAAGAGTTTTGAATAAACGTACATGTAATTTCGAAAATTATTTTTTCGAATTTTCATGTACGTTAATTTTCATGAATATTGGTACGTGATGGGATTTGAACATGCACCCTCCAGATCGGAAGGCAATAGTCCACACCGAGAGGCCACCGACGCTCATACCTGTATAGTAGAACCTTTTTTACAGCATTATTCCACTATAACTTTTCCACCTATTTCACTGCAACAGAGAGCCTTCTTCATAACAGTGGAGGGTTTCTCATAATGTCTACGCTTGGCAAGTAGATTCGAGATTGGGTTGATTGTTGAAAGGTTAGGTGATTGGGAGAGCGCTGCAACCCATTCTTATCTTTGCTTTACTTATATAAACACTTCTTGATTATTTATTTATTGTATATGTCTCAGTATGTCAGATATCACAAAGTC
>PQWD01008889.1:0-15302 GCA_019425675.1 Leucinodes orbonalis | reverse complement strand
TACGGGCATTTTAGCTGTAGGACTGTAACACGTCGATAAATTGCTTAAAAGACATTTAATGAAGCGTTTTTATGCATATTGAAGATAACGGTAAGTACCCCGCAGAGTTCCATATATCGTCACATGAAATAGGAGTGTTTTGCACTCTGTGTTTTGGGATGAAGCAATGGCGTGCACAGAGATTATGAGTAGGGTTTGCAAAGTGAGTGACACAATCGCAAAAATTATATATATTTAATGATTTTGTTGACCAGCAGATCGCCTATGTGGGAATAATTTAATATGTTGGCGATTTTCCGGGTTGTCTGAACGCACAGGTATGTAATGTTTGTTTGCACGGAGTGCACGCCACTGGATGAGGGCACTGAAGCTTGTAAAATTACCGAGTAAAAGAGGCCTAACATCTGTCATTGAGGGGCGACTATCTACTGTTATAGATTTATATTTGCTTCTGTCATGGTCAGGTGGATCACTTACCACCAGGTGAGCGACCTGGCCATCACGTTGTGACCGTAAAAAAACGTTTATTTCGTGCTTAAAATACAAAATGAACTTTGATAGGATATGACAAAATTAAATTAAGCACCGAAATGGTATCCACTCGCTAATGCGCTACGGCCACTGGTATTCTGTAGATCCTAGGAAATGACGAGAAAGTATTAAAAATTTGATTATTTGAAAGTTAGTAAGTAGCTGACCCGTGTCTACTTAGTAGGGTGGTAACCTTTTAATAAAAATAAATCTTTTTGGACTCAAATATAAAATAAGTCATTCTAATACAACTTTTGCTAGCATAGTAAAGGATTACAACTTTGTCTCTAGAAGATATCCCCAGTAAGTTTTACCAAATAGTCGTTGCAAAAGATATTTTTGTTTAAACAATAAAAACAAAAACCTAGCAATTTGAACCTTAAGTCGTTATGTTAAGATGCAAAAAATAGCCTGTGATATTTCGCCTTATAAACTCACTCATTTATACGAATAGGCAGAGTGTGATGAAGTAATAAATCTTAATAACCATGCAGACATTTTTTATTGTTCTATAAGAAGTTGGTAATAACCACAACCTATTAGTCAAATTCCAAGTATAATAACCGCAAAAAACGTTATTACTGATGGTTGCTATTGTAACAAATGTATAATGATTTACTAGGTTTAATCCAAGGATATTCACACTTAGGTTAGTCGGCAATTCTCATGTTTATAAGGTCGTTTTAGATATCCACAAAAGAGTTACCTATTTACTAATTTTATAGATAAATTATTATAATTATTATTATTTTTTATATTTTTTTTTTTTTTCCGTTCGGTGTCGAGACCCTTGGTCCGTGGGGTCCTAGTGCTTTGAGGCTTTCAAAGAGATTTCCAAAAGGTAGTCGACGTCACAGTGACCGAAATCTGGCAGCTACCTTGGACAAAGAATCAGTCTGGCAATCCAAAGGGGTAACGCTGCCAGTATTTTCGGAACTTTGCCGAAAGGGACTTCTTTTAATTATATTTTTTAGTTTTAATTTTTTTTATTTTTAAGTGTTTAGGGTGTAATATATTTTAGTTATCTATAAATATAAATAATATTGTTTATTGTTTATCTAAGATTGTGTCAAATAAAACCCGATTAAATGTAATATTAATAAATATCCACTAAAAATTTTATAGACACATGCAAATTGAATAAAACTGAGCTTTTTAGCTATTGGTTATTCATGCTTCTTTCTCTACAGTGTGACTATGGGGGGGTAAATAATCCAAGTCTAATACTTTGATGACTTCAATACAAATACTTCAGAGCTGGAACTAACAACGGATTTGCTTGCCTTCTGAAGATTCAAGGAGATAATATCTATCCATCGTAGATCTCCAGGTCCGTGGCAGATTTTGATTTTACATATCTTTAAGGACTTAAATCGACTAATAATTTTTAATTTCATTTAGTTTGCACGATCGTCGACCTAACGTGTTTACGATTACGCGATCAAACATACAAATACATGTACATCCGAATGTTATTTATAGCATATTACTTGATATTGCATCCAATACTGGTGCAGTATATACATATTATAACCATGGCTGGCCGTAGACCCGCGCAGAGTCCAAAGACTCCTTAACGGTCGCAATTAAAAATCACTTTGGAAAGTACACTACGAAACGATAAACAATTTTTAATCAAAGGTTTAACCTCGGCAGGAACGAGTCGAGTTTAATTATACTTGTAATGATTCCAGCCCTAATTGTACGATGTAGATCGGTCCTCGTGTCATTAGAAGCGAACTACTAAGCTGCACTCACAGATTTCCCAATACAGGAGATGGGGCAAGCCGCGTTTTTAAGTGCGACAAATGTAAGCTCAACGAGCATACACTGGCTGCCAGTTTACGCTCTGTGAGACGAGTCATGACGCTCGAATATTAGAAGAAATTACCGTTTTTTCCAAAATGCCATCTGGCAATTGTAACATGCAATCATCGCATGAATGAATCAGTAAATTTACCAAGAAATATAATAACTTTTCACAGCTAAGAACCGAAAAGAAATTGCGACACTGGGACTGCCTATAAACTTGGCGGCTTGTCCAGTCTAATTGTATATTCGGATGTCTGTGGCTGCACTGATGATGATGATGACGATTGGTGTATATGAGCAACTAGGACTTTTTCTCATCAATGCCGTGTTGGTGCAACCTAACGCAGTCCACATGGACAAATTTCTCCTCTCTAATAAAACATTTGACATTTGTCCATCTGTGGACTGTGCATATTATTTTTTATAATTGTGTTTTACGATTATGATTTTTTTCCTCAGAAAAAAAGATGTAATCTATAATGCTACTAATCTCATGTCTCATTTTGGAGTTTGTGTTATGGAACATTAACAATAACGTCAATTTGATTGTACGTTATCTCTCTCTCTCTCTCTCTTCAACCTATCGCAGTCCACTGCTGGACATAGGTCTCCCCCATTTTGCACGAGCCCGGTCCTCCGCTTTCCTCATCCAGCCTCCACCAGCGACCTTTCGCAAGTCGTCGGACCATCCATTCAATTACCTTATCCTAAATAAAACGAATGTGGTCGTAGTAAAGACAAAAATATGCTCACATTTCCAATGAAACAAAATACAACCCATCTATGGGTGCGAACGCATAATTTAATTAATAATCTGACGGTCTAAAAGCACTCTGCTTAATTATGGAGCAGCGAAACAAAGCGCTGACTTTTTTTGTGCATTACGCTTTGAAACGCGGCTGTTTATTAAAATTGTGCGGTGCACTGTTATGTATGTACGCTGTAAAATGCATTTGGATAAGACACCTTAAATGGGTTCGTAGTCTAAATTAGAGCAGAATAGCTACTAGCGATATATGTCCTCATAAATATTATATGAAACCAATGATATAATGTATATATAAAGGTAGATACACCTCCAAAATGAACCGCTAAAGAGAATACAGTTGTAGGCTCTTTGTTTAGGTAAATGTACGCTTATTCGAAATATGAGTATGTGTTCTGTCACTGCATTTGGAACACTTTTTTCAATTGTTTTGTGAGCATATCACAAATCTATACTTTTTAGATCATTGTATAAAACTAGTTTCTTTGACTTTAAGCGCTTAAGGTGGAGCTTTGGTGAACTTGTGTTGAAAACAATTGTGGAAATGAACCCATAAGAAGTTCTGACCCCAGGAAACCTAAACCCCAGGATATGCGAACGATGACGGTATTAAATGAATTAATTACGTCCTTAGCGATCCATTATAACTATATTTCATATGATTACTGCACAGAAAACATAACGTCGTAATAACTTCAAGGGACTTAGAATATGAGCTGGGTTTATTGCAATAAACACCGATGGAGCCTCAGCCGTGCAGTAAAAACTTATTTAACTGGGATTAAATTAAAGATCTTACTATCATATTTGACAAGTGGGCTTTACAGTACCTTACGGGTCCAGTACATTTTTAAGTCATAAAATGACAGTCAGTTCGCTCACCTGGTAATGAATGATACGTCTGACCATGACAGATGAAGTGTTAGTAGAAATACCTATAATAATATAGGTTTTATTTTCCACCAAAACTGTTCTGCGCCCCCGAGACGAGATGTTAAGTCTCGATTACCCGGTAATTTTACAAGCTACAGTACCATAGTCCCGAAACGCAGAAATGCAAAACACTTCTATTTCACGGGACGAAATCTGGTGCGGTTGTTACCTATACCGAGGCGGTATCGAGTCTACCACCTAGTAAATACGCTCATGGTGCTTAGTGAGTTGCCGAGGTTATACAGTACCTATGGTTTATTTGCTAAAACGTAAATAGAAACAATTGAAAAATATTTATTTAACCAGAAAAAGAAATTCGATACTCGGTACATAATATACGGAAAAAAAATACAATAACACGGAAAAGAATAAAAAAACATACAATGTGTAAAAACAGAGAAGTAAAATAAAATTAAATAATCATAGTTAGGACTACACTTTCTGTAGTCAAACGAAATTTCTATTTTGTGTGTACATAATTTACCTCTTGAACAGTTTTATTAAACATATAAATATGCCTTATGTTTAAACTAAAGGGTTAATCCCTTAACTGTTTAAAGATAATATCCACTGACATTTACACAGTGCTATCCCCATTTCAAGCGAGGTTCTTGTAGTATGGGTACTAAATAACGCATAAAAATACTTATATACATTTTTGTGAGTACATCTATGTATACTTGTCTTCTTTTTCTCTGTTTTTGATAAACAATGAATTATTCAGGCCAACACACCTGGGATTGGAACCCGGAACCCTCGGTGTAGTATCCCGTTGTCTAAACCTTTACACTACATGGGTCGTCGAATTACTATAGTGTATTAAGTAGGGTGCAAACTAATAATGTTATTATTTTGCATATACTGTGTGTTTACGCTTAGAAGTTCACTGTTACTTTTTACTAATGTTGAGTATCACTCCCATAATGCTTTCACACGAATTACTTAAAAAGCGTCCTTCGCTTCAGTTGGAATCACTTCGAGTAATACGAGAATCTTACCTCGCCGTCGCAGTTTTAACTAGTACGGGAGGTAATGAATAAATATCCACTCTGAGTATACCGCCAATTATATGTGATGAATTGATGTTGTTCAGTAAGTGTTTGCATTATTGTTTGCTATATATAAGTACTTTGCCATAGCCGTAATTATATTTTTATGTAATGAGCACATTTATTTGGTAATTAATTATAGTAAGGCACAATATTGTGAGATATTTAGAATAAGGTTGGTGTACTGTCTTATTGTATAATAAATATCTATTCTATTCTATTCTATTCTAAACTGCTTAATACTATCTCACTTTATAAGTACTGCTAAAAGTACAAATTGGAGTGGCTTGATACCCGGTTGCTGAGTACCTGACGTTGTAATGAGTTACTGATTGCTCCCGCTTTTGTGTAGTTAAGATGACGGAGCCGCTAGCTGAGTGAGATTTACACCAAACGATTGTAGATACTTCTAAAGTTTTAACTGCGAAGAGAAGTGTATTTTCAAATTCTGGTTTCCGGAACATTGCAAAAATGTTTGCCTGTTATTTGAATTGAATGAAGTTTTTAAGATTGTCATTAGGTAAAATAGTATCAACACTAAGGGTCAGTAATTTTGTTGCATAGCGGGATCTGTTGGCATTATTTTGATGACTTAGAACCTGATACATTGTTTAACTTTTTTTTGGGCATCTATCCGATTACCGATGTTACAATAATTGCTTTACTTGTAATAATAAAATTGTTTACATTGTTAACCGCTATGGCATCGATCCCTCGAAATAACAATTATGACAATCCAAAACGCGTTTAAACAATTTACAGAGTAAATAATGTAGCGTGTAATAGAAACAATAGAGTGTCTACCTTTTAACAATTTTATTAGAAAACACGCAAACACTGACTTGCATTTTAATTGCTATGGCAAGGTTTACAAATAATGAGCTGACTTATCGACAAATATTAATCTAGATGCTTTCATTTAGTCAAGTTAGTATACGTGACATCTGTTATTGATTGCAAATATAAAAAAGTATATTAATAAAACACTGAGCTATTTTGGAAACAATAAACACTGCTAACAATCAGGCAACTGGCATATAACTTCCTAATTTAGGGCACGGGCTTTCTTTACTGTACAGCATGTATATGGGGTGATTTCAAAGTAACTCACATGCGTAAGCGGCAAATAAATAAATATTAAATATATATTTTAGTATCTGACGAAACTTTGTTTTTATATGTATTTTATCGGGTGAAAATAAATAAAAATATCGCGCCGTGTAAATGCACAAATAAAGCCACCATTCATCGGCGCTATACATCTAGTGATATCCCAGACTCCTTTTCAATTTACCATCGTTACCGTCTTTTCACCATAGGCCTGCACCTCATTAGTTTCTGTGGACCAAGGCCCTTTGTACTAGCTTGGCTTTGAAACAGCTTCATTAGTGTTAGAATCGCTATCGGTTTGAACTATTGCTCAAGATGTTAACGATCCGATGATATGTTTGAAGAACTTGGATGACTTGCGAAAGGTGAACCTTTTTATGGTTTTATTAAAAAGTATTTTTTTATTATTTCCAACAGCAGGTGCTAAGTTGAGAAGAAAGATGGATTTTTATAATCTATATTCTATTCTTCGCAATGAAACTTCTTTTTTTTTAAGTTGATTGACAATTAATTTTGATTTAATGTTTTTTTTTAAATGCATTACCTAACCTCACCTCACCACAATAGTGTGCCTGATATCCAGGTCCTCCGCTTTCTTCTTCCAACCTCCACTAGCGATGTTGCGCGTGTCGTCGGTCTAAAGGGCCGGTGAGCATCTAAGATACGATTGCCAAGGCACGATCTTCACTCCGGAACTTGTCTTATGTAACCTTTTCTAATTTCAGTAAGTTAAATAGCTATCTTTATCATCATCATCAGCTCATTAAACGTCCCCACCGAGGGACACGAGCCTACCCGTATAGGTGTGATTAGGCCTTAGTCGTCCACGCGGGCCCAGTGCGGATTGGCCAACTTCATACACAAGCTTTGAAAACCTTCGCAAACGTGCGCAGGTTTCCTCACGATGTTTAAGATGAGAAATTGAGAGCTTTAGCTTAAGGATTTATTTATTATTATTTATGTATTTAACATTAATTTAACATGACTATGAGTAATCTTTTCTGAAATTCCAATAATTGCTGAAGCTATTCTAATAGATAAATTAAATGAGTATTTATCATATAAAATCTTCGGGATTAACTCTCAAAATACTTTCCAATTATCGGAATAATTGTAAATATCTAATTTCGTGAAAGCCGATTTTTCGACTTTGCGAAGTCCCAATTAGTAATAGGATTTAGGAAAATTCAATTTAAAGATTTCGAGCTCAAGATATTATTTTGGGCATTTTGTCTCGTGGATTTCCTTTTAGTATTAGGGTGAACTTCCTTGTATTGGTATTGATGGCTCCGTCAATAAGCCTATAACCTCCATTTCAGGGCACGACCACTATATATAAATTTTTACACACTTCAGTATATGAAATATCATATGTGTACATATAATATTTCAAACAAATCATAAATATAGGCTACTGCTGTCGGGATTTGGACGACCCATTTGGTGTTGCGGTTGAGAGGTCGACTGCAACACCAAGGTTCGGGTTCGATCCCCGGGCAGTACAACATTGAGTGCATGAACATGTCTGTTTGTAATGGTCTGGGTGTTTTTATGTATAATATGTATGTATTTACAAAAAACAATATAAGTATTATCCGTTGTTGTAGTACCATAATACAGGCTTTACGCTTAATTTGGGGCTAGATGGCGCTGTGTGAATGTCAGTGGATATTTTTTTTTTCTGCTTCTTTCTCAACAGACCAAACCACTTTTTTATCAAAAGTCATTTATGTGTTTTACTTTGGCATTTAGAATTTTTTTTTAATATGTTTCATGTGTATTCACGCTCAGATATATTTTTTAACATTTTGTTTAAAAATACCTTTCCAATTTAACCCTTTGATATATTTTACATCTTTTCGATATAACAATCTTCTTATTTCACATTAGCTCATTCTGCGTCCCCACTGAAGGGCACGAGCCTACCCGTAAAGGGTGTTTAGTCCTTAGTCGTCCAACCCAGTGCAGATTGGACGACTTCGCGCACAACCTTTGAGTCACTGCACAGGCGTGCGCAGGTTTCCTCACAATGTTTCCCTTCACCATAATTCTAATTAGATTTAAATAGTGTTTTTGATATCTAAAAAAAGAAGATAAATCCAAACCTTTCGTGATAAAGGGTACCGTGCCATCGACCAATGAATGTCACCAATTAACATATAATTGGTCCTGTTTACAATTGAATCGAGACGTTTGGAATCTGGGACACCGTCGCTGTCCACAGAAAGACCAAGTGGTCCAAGGCCGCTGACGCAGGGTTGCCAAACGTACGAGGTTCCTCGTACAAGTACGAGATTTGTGGTCTTCCTTACGAGGTACGAGCACTATCAACCTCGTACAATTATGTACGAGTTCATGCAATATGACCATGCTACATATTAAAACTAGTGACATTTATCAGAAATCGAACTTTTACACAAACAATCCATTGGTGGCATTTAGGTGATCATTGCAGACTGAAGTAGCTAAGTCAACTGGGAAAATATCGATTAATGAAACATTTTGTTCTCGGGCTCTATCACAAAGGGACTTTATAGGAAGTAGCTAACTGGGTATATTATTTATTAATTTTAATGATGAAAGCGTTTTTTTAAATGTCGTACATTTCGGTTCGAATGTCAAAGTACGAGATTTTGAGATGCTGATGTACGAGGAATTTCGTTTCGGGGTTGGCATCCCTGCGCTGACGGTTGCGCAACTGTCAATCACTTGTTAATAATGATTTCGTGATTTAAAATGGTTATTACGTGTTATGATCATTATCGGATGATCGCGTCGTGACTCAGATGTACGTGATCATTAGAATAGTGCTGATGGTACTTGAAGCTTCAAAATTATTTATTAATCAATATTCATATATGAGACATGAGAGCGTCGGTGGCTCAATGTTGCCTTCCGATCGGGAGGGCGCAGGTTCAAATCCCGCCACGTACCAATGTGATTTCGAACTTTTGAAATTATATGTACGTTATCTGACGCTATTACGGTGAAGGAAAACATTGTGGGAAACCTGCGCACGTCTGCGAAGATAAAAATGGTTGTGCGTGAAGTCGCCCAATCCGCACTGGACCCATGTGAACGATTAAGGCCCATACACCTTATACGGGTAGGCTCGTGCCCCTCAGTGTGGACGTTTCTGATATGTAGACCGTGTCTTGGCAAGCGTAGCATACCCTTTGGTCTGATGGATCGATGACTTGCAAAGGGACCCTTTGGAGGCTGGATGAGCATAACGGAGGACCAGGATGACTTGCGCAAAATGGGGGAGTATATTGGCTTGTATATGTTAAGAAAAATAGCATAAAGGTTTGCATCATGTATAGTGGATAAGAGCGTGTTTGGTATAAAATCGGTTACGAAGGTAGGTACATTCACACTTTATATATTTTTAAATGAATGTTTCTTTATTTCACAACTTTTTAATTTATCTTTTGGTTTACCAACTATCAATTAAATGTTCTTAATTCGTGATGGTCTAATCATCTTAGATATTATTTTAATTTCTATAATTATAAAGATACGGAACCGCAATTTCGAAATGTTCATCGTTTTGACATTTTTTATCCAATTTCACGAAACACGAAGGTGTTTTGCGAAGTTCTATTGTTACGCCAAACTGACACAACCGTTGATGGTAACATTTTAATTGTGGCTTCCAAGTTTGCGTTTTGATGAAAGAAAGAAAGAAGAAAGAAAAAACATTTATTTGAAGGACATCAGTATTTTATTCATTTCGTATTTAATTCGAACTGCCTCCATGGTTTAGTGTATTGGATGTTTAGTTGGGATCACAGAAGTATGACTACAAATACTTTTATTTACGGTTTGGACCGCCGCGTGTGGGTCCGAGTAGTAGTTCGATCCTCGTGCAGTACCAACCGAATACCTACCAACGATTGTGTGTGTTACATTGCTTTGAAATCTTGTTGTCTGTAAGGAATCGATATAAGGAGCAATAATAATGAAAATTTAAGGCGTCGGTGGCTCAATGGTGTGGACTGTTGCCCTCCTGAGGGCTGAGGTTCAAATCCCGCCACGTACCACTGTATTTTCGAAAAATATATGTACGCTCTTACGGTGAAGGAAAACATCGTGAGGAAACCTGCGCCTGCGAAGAGATTCAAAGGTTGTGCGTGAAGTCGTCCAACCCGCACTGGGCCCGCGTGGACGACTAAGGCCTAATCACACCCTATTCGTGTCGGCTCGTGCCCCTCGGTGAGGATGTTTAATAAGCTGATGATGAAATAATGAAAATCTGTTTAATACTATATTAATTAATAACTATATTAATTTACATTTATTACGTACACTTGTCTGCCCTAATTCCTATGTATTTGATTTCACCATCCTAAGGTTGCCTGATAGAAATTGCCATGTGCAATAAAGCCGCCCATTGTACTTTCTTTTCTTTTATTTTTTCAGTGTACAATAAAAAAATAAACAACCTTTTGAACGCTAATGACACCTAAAGGCGTCAGAACCAATGGATTTTTATTGTGTCTGGATTCCTAGGGTTTAAGACTTAAGGTACTATGCTAACAGCATGTCATGCACATTAAAACACTATAATTAAAAGCGAAATAATGTTAATGTCACAAGAGCATATCGCGCTTTTTGTAATTCAAAGCGATAATTATAAATAACTGCATAAAAATGTGAAAAAAGAACATCTTTTGATGCTAAGTTCTGTTTTTTAGCATGTTTTATTCAGTTTTTTTAATTGTTAGTGGACTGGTAGGTACGTAAACGTACGTTAGTCTGTTTTTGGACACAACCCAATCTTGGAAGTTGGGCAGTAACCCACTGTCATTATCATCAACCTATAGGGCCCACTGCAGGGCACAGGCCTTCATGCACAGTATAGCTATGGGAGAAACCCACAACACTGGGCATAATTCTTGACAAGACACTTTTGAGTCGTCAAATTAAAGTAAAAGTTAAAATTTTGATCACCGGTTCGGAGAGAGTTGACTAACGAGACCCTGGGACGGAACTTTGTAGTTAATATTTTTAAATGCCAATCATCATCATCAGCTCATTACATTCTAGACTGCGTCATCTATGTACACAAAAATTTACATGTATTTTCAAAAAAGTCAGATAATCATAGTTTGAACACTAGGAACAAACACAAACTTGCCGTTCCAAATCTTAGATTGCATAAGGTTGGAACTCATTTGTGGGATTAAGCATGAAAATATTTAATAAGCTACCACAAAATGTAATTATTTACCCTGCATAAGTTTAAGTCTCATGTAGTCTATTTTAATGAAAAAAAGCTTCTATAATTAGTGTTGAAGATTATATAAATGATAAAAACTCATGACATGTTGATTTCCACGCCTGCACTACTTTTGTTTTTGTTTTTTTTTTTGTTGTCATCTATTTAAATTTATATTTTTACCAATACATAATACGATAAAAATTGTAAATATGATTTGCTTTGTATAGTTGTTTTGATTACAAATGAATCTGTATTCAACACAATTTTTTTTGAAAAGAGTAACTACTGAGTTTCTTGCTGGTTTCTTCTCAGTGGAAAACTACCTCCCGAACCAGTGGTAGCTTCAATTGACATTCATAAGTGTTCTTTAAGGACCTAAACTGAATAAACACTTTTCATTTTCATTTTCATTTTACACGTCTCCACCGTGAGACACGAGCCTACCCGTGTAGGGTGTATAGGCTTTAGTCGTCCACGCAGCCCAGAGCGGATTGGTCAACTTTACGCACAACCATTGAATCGGTTCGCAGGTGTGTGCAGGTTTCCTCGCGATGTTTTCCATCACCGTAAGAGCGTCGGATAAACTTACATATAATTACGAAAATTCGTAATCATTGGTACGTGGCGGGATTTGTACCTGCACCCTCTTGACCGGGAGGCAACAGTCCACACCAATGAGCCGCTTTGTTTAAAATTTCAATGATTTTACAATAATTTTAACTAACCTAAATCCATAGATTTTGGTATCATAAACAGTGTAATAGTGTTCCCTTGAAAGACATGTTTTAACGATAATTTTTAATGTATGCTCACCCTTCTATTTAAACGTAATCAAATACCATTCACGCGCGCAATTTAATTTCAGTGTGCAATAAGAATCATTAATGATGATTGTAAAATATGGTGTCGATAGCCGTGTGTTCCAACACTGGTTCGGTTCCGAGTCATCGCGTGGTTTCGATGTGAATATTGTATAATGTTACGATATATTTCAAAAGAACGTTGATTAATATTCTTCAGGGCAGTCTTAATTATATCTTAGAATA
Organism: Leucinodes orbonalis; assembly: GCA_019425675.1. NCBI lineage: Eukaryota > Metazoa > Arthropoda > Insecta > Lepidoptera > Crambidae > Leucinodes > Leucinodes orbonalis. Next base: position 2,831 of record PQWD01008889.1, on the reverse strand, counting down.
ATTTTGTCATTCTTGTTTTCACTTGCACACTTACTTGTAAACTATACTCTAAGTGTTTTCAGTATATTATTTACATTAAATTCTGTTTACTTAAATTTGCAAAACTGCTTCCATGTCAGCTGTGCTTGTCGTGGCAGTTTGTGATTAAGGCATCACTACTTGTTTGTATCACTTACTGATGTCTATTGTAAATGTAATTAATAAGTAAATTGGCAGTTTATGAAAATACAATCAACAAAATAAATCACGGCACATGGATGCAAATATACTTTAATGCAATATATAGAGCAAAGGAAACAGAACATTATTCGGTAATGCCCGTCGCGCAGTCATATCACGTCGGAGCTATCATGGCGCTCAATTGATCAATTGCCTAACGGAACTCAGCCTTAGGTGGTCGCCAAGACTATGTGATAGGGTCAAACTAATGTAGTGACATATTTTAGTATGCCTTTGATCAGTTAGTATGTAATACACTTTATTTTTGTATAATATTTTGAACAAAATGGCCTGATTGAGAGAAATTAATTTATGTCTGTCTGTTTGTTCCGGGTAATATCTGAAACGGCTGGGTAGATTTGAACGGGACTTTTTTAGCAGGTAGCTGATGTAATAAAGAAAAATAGAGGATACTTTTATTTATATGACTACTTTGTGTTTTGGAAAAATATAGCAATGTTTTAGCGCATGTCGCGTGACCTTTTACATTATGTTTTACTACGGGAGAGTATGTTATACCGCGGGGAACAATTAGTAATAAATAAATATCAGTGGCATTCACACATCTAGCCCCAAGTTAAGCGTATGGGTACTAAACAACAGATACACATGCTCATATCCTTTTTTTGTAAAAACGTTCATATTATTTTACACACACATCAATACAAACATATTCACGCTCACAAATGTTTTTACTGCCCGGGAATCGAAATTGTGTAGTATCCGAAATCTGAACCATTACACCAAAAGGGTCGTCATAATAATAGTAACTTAATAACTGCATATTACATTTCTATTATTGTTCACTACACCGACATCCGAATATACAATTAGACTGGACGAGCCGCCAAGTTTATAGGCAGTCCCAGTGTCGCAATTTCTTTTCGGTTCTTACCTGTGAAAAGTTATTCTATTACTTGGTAAATTTACTGATTCATTGCGATGATGGCATGTTACAATTGCACAGGATGGCATTTTGGGAAAAAACGGTAATTTCTTCTAATATTCGTGCGTCTTGACTCGTCTCACAGAGCGTAAACTGGCAGCCAGTGTATGCTCGTTGAGCTTACATTTGTCGCACTTAAAAACGCGGTTTGCCCCATCTCCTGTATTGGGAAATCTATGGTTCACTACTAGTAACTAAATAAGTTGTCATAAATATTCAGGGGGCTATCACTTGAAACATTATTACTATAATGATACATCAGCATGTTCCTACTAGAAATATTAATGTAATACTGATATGAGAAAAACCGGGATATCTGAAGCAAATGGGGAGAGACCTCAAGACCTCTTACATCACTGGTCTTTGCGTTTTTGCTGCTAGTTTTTTTTTCTGCACGTTTCAGCTTTATCCTGTACGGTAATAATGTTACCAACACTGCTACATGGTATAGGGGCATTGTAAACCGACCATTTTTTTTATTATTAGGAAAACCAACAAGATAAACACTGGTACAAGCACTAGGTGGTAGACTCGATACTGAGTCGTCTAGGTAGGTACCACCGCAGTGCCAGATATCATCCCGTGAAACAGGAGTGTTATGCACTTTTCTGTTTCGGGATGAGGGAACTGAAGCTAGCGAAATTGCCGGGTATAGGAGACCTAACATCTGTTGTCTTGGGTGACGGGCGCAGTGCGGCATTGATGGAGGATAATAACTGTCTGTCAGTTGTTGGTCTCCTTTAATGCCGCTATGTCATGGTTTTGCGTATCACTTACCATCTGGTGAGCGTCGAGACCGTCCTGTACACTCATAGCATAAAAAAAACAATAAATTAGAGATAAACATAAAGCTAAGTGTTAATGTTATGTATGTGAACAACAAAGGAAGTTTGGCTAGCCAGCTATAAACATATTTCAAGTAAAACGTTCAAGGAATGACGTGATGATTGCCGGTATAAAAGAAGTCTGCATTTTGGTATCTTTACGGTTGGCTGAAAAAGGGTTTTATTGCCTTTACAATTCGACCTTACACTCAAGTCAGCAGTAGAAATAGGGTGATATTTAGCTAGGAGTATGATATTGTTAATATTTGTTTGAATAATAGGTAATGGATGTAATCAAATAAAAGGACATACAATTACATGGTCTTTAAGCTAAACGCCTTTGTTTATCTGAAAGACAAATGAGTTTATTGGGAATTAAGAATTACTGGGATAAATAATCAGTCTAAAACGCGAATTATTTATTTATTCAATTTCAAAGCATAATTTGTTTATAAATTAGTTCCTAATATCATACTTCATTTTGATAATACTCATGTCAAAATCCTTACTTCGTATACTTCAAAATAGTATATGTTTATCAATATAAAAGTGCATCAGTTGATAACCAAACATCATGACGTAAAGTGTTGTAATGCCAAAGAAAACGTATGTAAAATGAAATCAGTTGACCTGTAAGTTGAATTCCTTAATTCTCTTGTCAAACTCACTCTTATGATCCGTTCAGGATGAACCATTTACTTTGGTTATGTACATTATTCACTCGTGGTGTAAGATCATGACTTGATTGGTAGACTAGGTACCGCGTTGTCTTGGTAGGTACCACCACAGTGCCAGATATCGTCCCGTGGAATACGTGTGTAATGCGCACTAAAGAGCACTGT